>SNQJ01S0087212.1:3692-20773 GCA_010110895.2 Picea sitchensis | reverse complement strand
TATATCCATTAAATACAATCAATTATACAAAATATAATGTGTTAAGTGAAGTGGAAGAGTGAGTTCTTTGTGTGGACAATAAATGTAAGTATAATCTTGAATGTACACTCATCAAACAAGGAGTGATATGATGAAAAGAAAGAGGGTGATTTCTTATGTGATAGAATGTGAATACAATGTTGATGGATAGTGATTCAAGGTGCAGAGTATGAAGATGAATGGACATCATGAAAGAGGCTATTGAGTGGATGAATTAAATGGGAAAATGGATCGTGATGTGAGGGAAATTGTTTAACACATAATAGAGTATGCTTGGATAATGATTTGATCTAGGAGCATCACCTTCAAAGTCAAAGATGAAAGAGTGGAGGCAGGGATATGACATTTCATCATGACAAAATTTCAAATCAACATTTAATTCATAAGGAAAACGAGTTGTTGAGATATTTTGGAAACAACATTTTTTAATATATCTTGTTTGTAAAGTCTTATACAACTATAAGGAGTTATAGATAGGGACTGGGAGCCCTTATCGGGTAATAAATTATAGTTATTATAATAGGACAAAGTAGCTAACCGCTAGAACCTGGTAGGATAGGTTGCATACAGGATAGAGAAGAGATCGAGGATCCACTCCTTAGATAAATTTGTTGTTTTTGTATTGTTAGAGATAAGAGATAAGAGATTAGGGAGAGTAGAGAAGAGTAGAGTAGTAGAGTAGAAGAAATACGCAGTGAAGAACTATAATACTATGTAACTTTATTTCATGAATGAATAGAGAAGACATAATTGTTCCAATTTCTTGGATAATGTTCATTATGATGTGTGATTGAATGAATGATATATTTTGTATGTGCTTTAGTTCATTTTTGTTTATGTATGGTTGTTAGAATTGATCATATGAATTTGTGATGAAACTAGATAAGTTTCTATTGTTTCTCTTCTAAAACTCGTATGCAAGGTGTGCATATCATATGCAAGGAGTGCATTGATAGAGTCTTAAATTGACTCATAAGAGTTCAAAAGGAACAACGTGAACTTATACCAAGTGAAAGGAGTGAAAAATTTCAAGAAGCAACTAAGTGTCGAAGAAACAGAATAGAGGAGCGCAAGGAGTGTGGGAAGAATTTCTCCCAAATAAATCCTTCGATCTGAGTTTTTCAAGAGCCCAGGAATGCAAGGAGTGTATGGAAGATCAAAATCCTCAAGGGGATCAAGCTCAGAAGAGATAGCAAGGATAAATATTCAGAGGAGGGTGAAGATTTGAAGGCTTCATGAATTATCAATCAATAATTTTCCAGGAGGGAGAGGGATAGTTCCTGACTATTGGATCTAGACAAGGTGTGTGATATTTAAGTCTCTTGAAGCAAAGAGGAGAGAGAACTGTCAAAGTCTTGAAGTCCCGACATAATTTGGGACCATCCATCATCAAGGAGGATAGGTGGCACAAGATCCACAACTTCAAAAGTTCATGGAAAAGGAGGAGGTGAAATAGTCGAAGTAAATCTAGACCATCAGATCCAAAGGGACATGTGGCGACGGATCACAAGCTTTGGATAAATGCATTTGGATTTCAGTTGAGAGTTGAAACTTTCGAAACCTGAAGTTCGAAGTGAATCTAGATCATCGGATCTAGAGGACTCGCGACATAAATATGTGGACTCTGGGTAAGGACTCGAAGTAAATCATAGCTGTCATATTAAGGGAGACACGCGGTGCAAACCCATGGACTCTAGATAAAGACCCAAAGTAAATCTTAGCCGTCCGATTCAAGAGGACATGCGATAGAAATCCATGCACTTCGAGGGAAAGTGAAAGTTGAGAATTGAGTTTTCCAAGGTCCGAAGACCCGAAGGGATCACAACCGTCGATCCGCGGAAGACACATGTTAGTGGATTGCAAGCATTGGATAAAAGCAATTGGGGGAATATGAGATTTGAGAGTTGAGATTTCCAAATTCTGAAATCCTGAAACAGTTAGAGCCATTGATTGAGGAGGACATGTGGTAGGAGATCTGTCATTGTAGAGAAAGTAAGGTTTGAGAGTTGAAAACTCCGAAACCCGAATCATGAATAAAATCACGACCGTTGATTTGAAAGGGGTATATTTGATCCTTTGATTTGAAAGGGGAAGATCTAAGCCATTGATTGAGAGGCCTCATCCAAGATCATGAGATCAACGGTAATGCTCAATTGTGGGGTCAGAAGATGCTCAATTTTTAAAAATATGAGAGCAGGCTGCAATTGAAACCAAGGTATTGCAAAAGGGACACATGGAAATTGATGGTGAATTGTGGGAAGAAAATCAGTGTGGTCTAAAACCAACTTTTTCCACCCCGCAATCACATGTTCACATAAGGTCATATTCCAAGGTCACATATAGGAAGGAGCTAGTGGAAAAAGGGCTAGCACCTAAAACACAATAGTTCAACAACGCAAAGGGAGAGGTTGTGAGTTCCATAGGACCTGTAAAAAAGATCGAAAGAGCCTTTGTTCAATTAAAAAGTGATACCATCAAGGTTTCAGAGAGCCGATTTGGCACACAAAATCAAAGATTCTTGACCAGGAGGTCATGTAGCCCAAAGGAGAGTAGGGGGACTACATCAGGTGGTATCAGAGCTATTGAATTTGTTTGAAGACAACAAACAAAGGATAAATGAGATAAATTGATATCATTAGTGGTATCAAGAGTTGATTATGTTTATAGACATTAGAAGGAGAGGCAATGGAATCATACCACCCAGAAGACGCAGAGAGAATCCATAAATGGAAGAATAAATGAGGCAACTCAGAATGAGATTGGATGCCATGGAAACAATGCAGAGGAGAGAAACATAAACTTGAGATATCAATGAAGATGAAAGTGAAGAGATAGAGGTCGAAGAAGATGTAGCAGAGGATGCTATAGAAGACTGCTTATTGAAAGATGTTTCAAGAATAGGAGGCAGAGAAAAAGTAGAGCTACTGATGTATGAAGTCAATTTGGAAGTTGAATAATTGTTGGATTGGGTATGAACTATGGACAAGTAATTCAATTATGAATATATCGAAGAATAAAACATGGTGAAGCATGTAGTGACAAGACTGAAGGGTCATGTAGCACTATGGTGGGACGAGCTACAAGCCGATCACAGATGCAAGGGAAAGAAAAAAATTAAAAGTTGGGATAGGATGGTATCCAAGATAAAAGAAAAAATTATCCCCAAGGACTATCAAATCAATATGTTCAGAAGAATGCATAACTTGATACATAAAAGATTATCAGTGAAGGAATACACTGAGGAATTTTACAGACTGAACATTAGGGATAGATAGAAAGAGAATGAGGATGAAAAAATAGCTAGGTAAATCAATAGACTGAGATATAAAATGCAAGAGGAGAACAACATGATGTATGTTAGTAAAGTTGAGGATGCTTATCAATCAGCCTTGAAAGCTGAAGAAAGATTGTCTAGAAAGAAAATCCAATGAAATAGAGGAGGAAATTCAAGTAGAGGTAAGGGAACCAACAAAGAGAAGTCCCAAAAACCAAAGCATGAAGCTGGAACCATGATACCTTGTATGGGTTTGGATGTGCAGTTGTCTTCAGTTCTAGTTTCTCCACCATATCTGTGGATACTATATTTTCATTTCTCCCACTTTCTATGATAATCTTGCAAAACTTGTATTTTGTCTTGCAAAAAGTTCTGAATAGACTTGTTCGCTGAAATGGTTCCTCTACATCCTTCTATGGTTTAAGAAGAACTTTCCTCATCATCAGGTTCTCTCCTCCTCCTTCTTCTTCTTCTTCCACATTTGTGCTTCATAAATGTATGCTTCTCCTCCTTTTGTGTCTTTCTTCCTCTCTAGGCATTCCTAAGACATGTTCCCTATCTTTCCACAGGAGTAACATCTAACTTCACCTCCTCTGGCTCTTCCTCTTCCTCTAGGAAAATAGATTCTTCCTTCATGTTTCCCTTCTCTAGAAATTCCACCTTTCCCAGGGTGATTATGGGACATAAAGTAATGGTAAGTCATTAATGTCAAGTTGAATTTAAAATAGGAGGTTGAAGGGATGAAATATTATTTGATGTAATTCCTATGGATGTCTGTCATATTTTATTGGGGAGACCATGGCAGTTTGACCGAAAAGTTATGCACGATGGGAGAAAAAATACTTATACCTTAGAAACGAATGGTAGGACACATATGTTGTTTCCAATAGAAGACAAAGAGAAAAAGAGGAAATCTAGTTCAAGTATACTTCTCATGAGTGGGAAGGAACTCTTTAATGAAGTCAAGAAGGATCAGGAGATGTAGTTTTCTATAGTGAGGAAGCCAAGTGTTATCCTTACAAATACCTTTGTGGAGGATTTACCTGAAGAAATCTAGGAACTGTTAGAAAAATTTGCTAACACAGTAGTGGATGAGTTACCTCTCTCATTTCCGCCCATTTGGAGTACAAGCCATCATATTGACCTTATTCCAGTAGCTAGTTTACCAAACAAAGTAGCTTATAGGTTGACACCTAGAGAGAATGAGGAAGTAAAAAATCAAGTCCAAGAGTTGTTGGATAAAGGTTTAGTTAGGGAAAGCCTAAGCCCATGCGCAATACCAATTGTGTTGAGTCCAAAGAAGGATGGAGGATGGAGAATGTGTATAGATTCCAGAGCCATCAATAAGATCACCATTAGGTATAGATTCCATTTACCCATGATGGATGATTTGATGGATTGGTTGAGTGGAGAAAGCTATTTTTCCAAGATAGACTTGAAGAGGGGATATCATCAAATAAGGATGAGAGAGGGAGATGAATGGAAGACAACATTCAAGACAAATGAAGGTTTGTTTGAATGGTTGGTCATGCCATTTGGCTTGAAGAATGCACCAAGCACATTTATGAGATTAATGAATGAAGTATTGAAAGAATTCATAGGCAAATTGGTCATAGTGTATATGGATGACATACTAATATTCAATGATATAGAGGGAGAACACTTAAACCATTTGAAATCAGTAATGAGAAGGTTTCAACAAGAAAAGTTGCTGATAAATCTGAAGAAAAGATCTCTTATGAAGACATAACTCATATACTTGGGTTTTGTGATCTCTTCAAATGAATTGAATATGGATCCAAAAATGGTGAGAGCAATCAAAGAATGGTCGTCTCCATGAAGCATATTTGAAGTAAGAAGTTTTCATGTATTAGCAAGTTTTTATAGAAAGTTTATCATAAATTTTAGTGGTATATGTACACCCATGCTGGACATTGTGAAGAACAAACACAAGTCTTTTAATTGGACAGAGGAAGATGAAAAAGGTTTCAAAGTGTTGAAGGAGAAGATCATAGAACAACCAATTCTAGTTTTACCATATTTTGGGAAAACATTTCAAGTGAGATGTGATGGAAGTGGAGTAGCTATTGGAGAAGTCTTGAGTTATGATAATAGGCTAGTTGCTTATTTCAGTGAGAAGTTGAATGACACCAAGAAGAAGTATTCCACATATGACAAAGAATTTTATGCAGTGATTAAATCTTTGAAGAAGTGGAGGCACTATCTAATTACTAAATAATTTATTTTGTACAATGATAATCAAGCTTTGCAGTTTATTACTAGGAAAGAAAAGTTGAATCAAAAACATGCTAAATGGGTAGAATTTATGCATAATTTTACTTTTGTTATTAAACATATTGTTGGCACTTCTAACAAAGTTGCAGATGCTTTGAGCAGGAGGAGTTTAATTGTACAGGAATTCCAAGTGATGACCTTAGGGTTTGAACACCTCAAGGAAATGTATCGAGAAGAACTAGATTTTAAGGAATCTTATGAGGCATGTAAGAATCCTTTGTTGTGAGATATAATCCCATGGATAGAATATTTTCTCCAAGATGGATTATTATTCAAAGGAAGCCAACTATGCATACCAAGATGCTTAATGAGAGATAACCTGTTGAAAGAGAAACATAGTGGAGGTTTAGCTACACATTTTGGTCATGATAAGACATTTGCACAAATAAGCAATTCATACTATTGGCCGAGCATGAGGGAAGAGGTCAAAAGGTTTGTGAAAAAATGACGAATTTTCCAGTATGTGAAAAGAAGACAACAAAACACTGGCTTGTATCAGATATTACCAATTCCATAAAGGCCATGGGATGCAATTAGTATGGATTTTATATTGGGATTTCCTAGAACCCAAAAAGGGAGTGATTCCATATTTGTTGTGGTGGAAAACTTTTCAAAGATGGCACATTTCATACCATGCCAAAAGAAAAATGATGCAACACATATAGCCAATTTGATTTTAATAGAAGTGGTGAGACTACATGGATTGCCTAGGAGCATAGTCTCAGACAGGGACACCAAATTTGTAGGACACTTTTGGATGACTATATGGAAGAGGTCGTGGACAAAAATTTTCTTTAGTTAAGCATATCACCCTCGAAAATATGGACAGACTGAAGTAGTAAATAGGAGTCTACGAAACTTGTTAATAAGTTTATTCACTGAGCAAGGTTGTCAATGGGATCAGATTCTGGCACAAGCATAATTTGCATTTAACAATTCAATGAATAGGAGCATAATAAAAAGTCCATTTGAAATTTTTTATGGTATACAACCAAGATGGATTACAGAGTTGAGAGATATGAATCAAGATGAATTCAGAAGTGCTGGTGCAGAAGATTTTGCAATAGAAAAGAAAAAATTCCATGATAGAGTCAAAGAAAAACTATAGGAGAACAACCAGAAATATAAGAACAGAGTTGAACAGAAGAGGAGAGAAGTTCAATTTGAAGTGGGAGATGAATTTTTAGCTCATTTTATAAAGGAAAGGTTTCCAAGGGGAACATATAAAAAGTTGAAAATGAAGAAGATAGGACCATGCAGGATTCTCAAAAATTTACAACCAATGCTTATGAAATTGGGTTGCCAGATAAAGTTGGGATATCAACGATATTCAATGTTGCAGAACTATATCCTTACATGAGAGATGATGTAGGAGAACCAGATGATCAGAAAGAAGTTCAGTGGGAAGAAAAATTGCCCACGACAAAAAAACCTCAGATGGAGAAAATCATAGAACAAAGAGTTGGAAAGAATACCAAGAGGAAGACATATCCTGAATACTTATTGAAGTGGAAAGATAATCCAATGGAAGACTCAAGTTGGGTCACTGAACTAGATATTTTGAAGCATGGAAAGATAGTGTAGGATATCATCGACAGGAGTCCATGAATATTTTAGCCAGAGGAGTATGATGCAAGAGCATCGCCTTCAAAGTCAAATATGCAAGAATGGAGGCAGGGATATGACATATTAGCATGAAAAAATTTCAAATCAACATTTAATTCAGAGGGAAAACAAGTTGTTGAGATATTTTTGAAACAACGTTTTTTAATATATCCTTTTTGTAAAGTCTTATACAACTGTAAGGAGTTACAGATAGGGAGTGGGATCCCTTATCAGTTAATAACTGATAGTTATTGTAATAGGACAAAGTAGGCAACAACTAGAACCTGATAGGAGAGGTTGCAGAGAATATGGAGAAGAGATCGAGGAGCCACTCCTTAGATAACTTTGTTGTTTTTGTATTGTAAGAGATAAGAGATAAGAGATTAGGGAGAGAAAAGAAGAGTAGAGTAGTAGAGTAGAATAAAGACGCAGTGAATAACTATAATACTATGTAACTTTATTTCATGAATGAATAGAGAAGACAAAAAATTTCCAATTCCTTGGGCAGTGTTCATTATGACGTGTGATTGAATGAATGATATCTTATGTATGTTATTTAGTTCATTTTCATTTATGTATGGTTGTTATAATTGATCATATGAATTTGTGATGAAACTAGATAAGTTTCAATTGTTTCTCTTCTCAAACACATATGAAAGGTGTGCATATCGTATGAAAGGAGTTTATCTATAGATTCTTAAATTGACTCAAAAGAGTTCATAAGGAACAACAATAAATTAGACTAAGTTCAAGGAGTGCATAGCTTCAAGGATCGACTAAGTGTCGAAGAACCAGAACAGAGGAGTGCAAGGAGTGTGGGAAGAATTTCTTCCAAAGAAATCCTTCAATCTGAGTTTGTCGAGAGCCGAGGAATGAAAGGAGTGTGTGGGAGATCAAAATCCTCAAGGGGATCAAGATCAGAAGAGATAGCGAGGAGAAATATTCAGAGGAGGGTGAAGCTATGAAGGCTTCACGAATTATCGATCAAGAGTTGTCCAAGAGGGAGTGAGATCGTTCCAGACCATTAGATCTTGATAAGGTGTGCGAGCTTCAAGTCTATTGAAGCGCAGAGGAGAGAGGAATTTCAAAGTCATGAATTTTCGAAGTAATTTGGGACCATCCATCATCAAGAATGATAGGTGGTGCAATATCCACAACTCCGGAAGTTCATAGACAAGGAGGAGGTGAAATAGTCGAAGTAAATCTTGACCATCAGATCCAGAGGGACATGTGGTGACAGATCGTGAGCTTAAAATAAATGAATTCGGGTTTCAGTTGAGAGTTGAAACTTCTGAAACTCGAAGTCTGAAGTGAATTTGGACCATCAGATCCAGAGGAAACATGACATAAATCTGTGGACTCCAGTTAAATACCCAAAGTAAATCATAGCCATCAAATTAAGGGGGACACGTGGTGAAAACCTATGGACTCCAGATAAAGAACCGATGTAATTCTTAGTCATCTGATTCAAGAGGAAATGCAACATAAATACACACACTTTGAGGGAAAGTGAAAGTTGAGAATTGAGTTTTTTTAGGTTCGAAGACCCGAAGGGATCGTAGTCATTGATCTGTGGAAGACACATGCCATTGGATCACAAGCTTCAGATCAAAGAAATTGGGGTTACATGAGAGTTGAGAGTTGATATTTCCAAAGTCTGAAATCCCAAAATGGTTAGATCTGTCGATTTAGGAGGACATGTGGCATGATATCTGTCATTGCGGGGAAAGTAAGGTTTGAGAGTTGAAAACTTCAAAACTTGAATTGTGAAGCAAATGATGCCCGTTGATTTGAAAGGGGTAGATATGATCCGTTGATTTGGAAGGGGTAGATAAGAGTTGTTGATCAAGAGGCATCATCCGAGATTGTGAGATCAATGGTCACGCTCAATTGTGAGGTCACAAGATGCTCGAGTTTTAAAAATATGAGAGCGGGCCAAAATTGAAACCGCAGTATTGCAAAAGGGACGCGTGGCAATTGATGGTGAATTGAAGGGAGAAAAGTAGTGTGGTATAAAACCACTTTTGGCCACCCCGCAATCATGTGTTTACATGAGGTCATAGCCCAAGGTCACATCCAGGAAGGGGATAGTGGAAAAGGGGCTAGCGCCTGAAACACGATAATTCAACAGTGTAAAGGGAGAGGTTGTGGGTGCCATAGCACCTATAACAAAAGGTCGAAAGAGCATGTGTTCAATTACAGAGTGAGACCATCAAGGTTTCAAAGAGCCGATTTGGCTCACAGAATCGAAGATCCTTGACCGGGAGGTCATGTAGCCTGAAGGAGAGTAGGGGGGTTGCATCATGAACACACAAGAGTAATCATAGAAATGCAAATGTAATTCATACATAAGAAACACACTATGATAATGTCTTCGTTGAGGTTGTGATCTAAGTTTTGAATAGCATAGGCACACTTCATAATTTAAATGAACATAATAAAAAGTCAATGAATCAAAATTCAATAAAATTAAAAACACTTGCATCTAATTAATAAAAATGGGAACAATGGGACATTACCCATCTTGAGGGGCCCTTCCCAACGTAAGAAATGTCTGAGAAAGTAAGTCATATCTGAAGGACGTCAAGAACTTCAACAATGATCAATTCCTTATTAAATAAAATATCAACACTTCATATTAAAAAATAATGCTTGATTCCTTCATATCATAATTCCCCCTTTCCCATGCTCTGTGAGCTTATATTTATACATTAGTTCCACTGAGAAGGGATAAAATCAAATCCCAAACTCAGATTTCAAATTTCACAATTTTTCGAAACAAATCCCAAAGTCTGGGTTTTTCATCAATCTGGGCAAATTTGTGTTAAAATCCAAACATAACTCTTAATCCATTTCAATTTTTGAAAAACTTCTCTTGTTTTACTCAATTTCCACCTTCTCGACAAAACCCATATTCTAGAATTTTTATATTTGATCTCCTCTACACGAAAACCGAGGCAGAAGTTGGAAGTTTGGAATTGTCTGCTAAATTTAGTTGTAACATTAATTTTGTGCTAGAGGTCCACACATGAAAGATGGGAGAATTATGACACCGTTTTTAACATGTCGATGTCATTACAGAGAAAACCCATGTTCCTGATTTCCTTCTAGAAGTGCGCCAATATGCCAAGCTACAATATCAGGTACGGGAACAATTATATTGGTGCAGGAATGTTGAACTGCAGTAATGGTATGGGAATGTTGATCATGCAAATAACACTTTGTCAATGGTCATTAGTAAAACATGATATAATCATATTTTAATGACTAAAAAGATAGAAAATATGATGTATTAACCACACTGGATATAATGATGAATGATGGCGTTTAAGTAGGGTTTATGGTGTGTATTAACAATGAAATGAGGGAAAAGGTGTAATAATGAATGTTTTTGTATAGCGTATAACATGGCAAAAGTGGATCTCAACAACCATCACAAGAGATATATCTATAAGAGACTACTCCAATGATAGCTTGTCATGCATTGGCCAACATCAGTACTCCAAAAGCCCTTATGATACAAAGATAAATAAAAAAGAAAAAGGTAACAATATTGATTTATTTGGGTAGTACCCATAATTTCATCAATTACAAATTAGAAAAATATCTCAATTGTTTTGTATATCTAGCACCATAGTTTCAAGTATTGATTGCATATGGAGGTACCATGAATTTTTCTAGGATGTGTCATAGTATTAACATCAACATGGGGGAGTATTTTTTCGATAGTCCCTTAATTTCCATCCAAATGGGTGGTGTGGATGTTGTATTAGGGGTCCAATGGCTACAATGATTGGGAAATATGGCCCTTAATTTTCAATATATTTTCAAGATATTTTAATCATATGGAAAGAAAATCGAGCTTCGAGGTATCCAAGTGAATCCCTCTATAGTGATAAGCTCTAATAACATGAAAAAATCACTCAAAAAGGGGCACCATGGTGTAATTTCACAATTGTTCTCACTTGATGTTTGAACATCTATATCTTCTTATCCATTATATCGCCAAATAGTTATCAATAGTCATTCCAAGGTATTTTTGAAATTCCTAAGATTCTTCCGCCTGCTTGAGATCATGAGCATGTTATTCATTCACAACCAAAAAGTGTACCACATAACATTAGGCCTTACAAGTATCCATATGCACAGAAGAGTGAGATTGATCATATGATCCAAGAAATATTAGACGCCACCATTATTCAACCTAGCCAAAGTTATTTCTCTTCACCAGTGATGATCATTACAAAAAAAGATGATTCATGGGTTATGTGTCCAAATTATAGACTTCTCAAGAAAATGACCATCAAAGATGATTTTCCTATTCCTATCATTGATGAATTACTAGATGAATTGCATGGAGAAAAAACATTTACTAAGTTGGATCTTCATTTGGATATAATCAAATCATAATCAAGAACGAAGACATTACAAAAAGAACTTTTATAACACATGAAGGTCATTATGAGTTTTTGGTTATGCCATTTCGAATTACTAATGCACCTTTAACATTTGAAATCTTGATCAATTCTATGTTCAATCCTTTCCTTAGAAAATTTATGTTAGTATTTTTTTTATGACATACTAATCTACAAAAATATTGGGAAGACCATGTACAAGATGTTGACAAAATATTACAACTATTCGAAGAGAAACAACTTTATGAAAATCCTTCCAAGTGTGCCTTGGGATTCAAGAAGTGGAGTATTTGGGTCATATTGTATCTCATAAAGGTGTAAAAGTGGACCCTAACAAAATTAAAACTATGAGGGAATGGCCAATTCCCAAAACCTTGAAGAAACTTAGAGGACTCTTAGAATTGGCAGTATATTACTGCAATTTTTTAAATAAATATGGTGTAACATCCCCAGCCCCGAGTTGGGTAATGCCACATCAAAATTTCAAATTATGACCTCTGATATCAATTCAATTAAATATATTCTCTACATATGAATAGAGTTATGCGGAACAAAAACAACACACAACAACAACAATTCATACATAGAATCATTAACAAAGATTCCATAATAGAAAATATATAATTACACATAGTAATTAAAATAACACATAAGAGATGCTTATATTTTATGAATTAAACACCAATTGCATGAAAACCTTTCAGGTTCCTCCCATCCATAAACCACACTACTCATAATATCAACATTGGATCACCCCCGAGTTGGGGATAAACTCTATCCAAGAAAAGGAAGTCCTAAGCGAGTCTAAGGTCTGTTAATCAACAACAATGATCAAATTCAAGTGCCAAATTTAGAAAATAGAATATTGTCCCTCATCCCTCGCATGCCTTTCCCACCACAGGAGGTGTTCCCCTTATCTTCTCAACAATCCTTCGACTTCCCCATTTACCTTCTGAGGATTCAAGAACAAGTCAAACAGAGAATATCAGATCCCTATAGCTACATCTTGGCACCTTGGGAATTAATTCCCAATAATTATCTCACTTGGAGGGAATTCTCACAGGCCTGAAAACTGACCTCTGCAACCACTGGTCTAAAAACCCGACTCTTCAACAAACAGGACTAAAAACCCACTTCTTCAGTACGATTCTACCCAAAAATTATCCAAGTCTTTCCCAACACAAGTACAACTACACAGTACGACCATCAAGTATGAAAGATGGAAATCATTGAATAATCATCCCAGAATGATGGGAAATACACTCCATCTCCCTATTATATATGCATGTGTCTTTTATGACACATGGCACTCAAGGAACCCCCTTGTCCCCACTTTATAAACTTTAGGATATATTTATATCCATACTTTGGCTTTAAGGAATATTAACATAATATTCCATTGGGATTAATCCCCCTTAGCTTATCCCTTTCCTAGAATCTTAGGCCCCCTTTCATTTTCTAGTGGAGTTTATCCCCCCCATATCTCTTGCGGTTCAGTCTACAATAGTGGTGTGATTTTATTAATATATGAGTATGATTACATATTACAATAATAGGCTTACTAGCCTTTAGCATATAGGCTCTTCATCCTAATAATCACATAAGCATTCTATCATATAGTAACCTGGCTCACCATCCTATAAACGATATTTACATTTACCACTGGGGATTGACCTAAGGTATTACATTGCCATCCCCCTTATTTATGCATTATCCTCGATGCATTAAATACATGTACATTCAAAATTATTCAAAAAGCTCCATGCATTTTCTATTAAGGATTGTTATTCTTCTAGTGTTCTTCTTTTCAAGCATCGGATTCATGTCTTCATACTTCAGTGTAAAGTATGTTGCTCTATTCCACAAAGTTTCCTCAGGAAATAAATCATCCCACTATATCATTCTTTATCTTCCTTTTCCTTGTTTCACCCACCCTTCTAGGCTCAGGCATCCTTTCACTGTTACACAGTCCTTCAAGGATCCATCTTTCAAAGTCTTTCACACACAAGGAGAGTGCTAGCTCGCTAATAGAACCCACAAAGGTTCTACATGTAAAGGGATCTAGTGTCTCCATCAGTAGTTTTTCTTCCTTGGCATGTCAACTTCAATAAATATTATCTCATTTGTATCATACACATAGATTCATTCCAAGACACTATTATAAAAAATAAATTACAAGTTCAAATTAGTTTCATAAGGAAATTCAAATTGTTCCCAAAATATGAAAATCTATCTCATAATTTGCTTGGTTGTTGCAACAACATGCATCAGTATTTATTATGGCCTTTTGTATCACCATACTAGATACTACTTTTCCTGCAATGATTCCATTTTACATTTAGCCAATAGATTATTAGTGCTTATTGGATGATATACCATATACTTGTATTGTAACAATTTCAAAGTTTACAAAGTGATATTAGAATTGTTTATATTTAACAAATCAAACACAACTAACAATCTATTTTTTAATTAGAATGAAATTATCATTCTTTGCATATATATTATCAACATCTAAGGTTTTACTCTATTCCTCTAACAAAGATTTCTTGTAACTACTTTAACTAAGATGTTCTCATTATCTAACAAATCCTAAAATGTTCTCAACCTCATGAGTTAGTCATAATTACATCATTTCAGCTATTGTCATAATCATTTCCCATTAATATCATATATACATGCATTCACAAATATGCATTCCACAAATGAATTCAAGCATAACAATTTTATCATGCATAAGTATAACTCTACCACTTACACACTATGCATGAGTGAAACTCTTCATGCATATCTATTCAATGCACCTATATTGAATTCATAATTTCATTTATCTAAGTCGTGTATCTATTGGACCTCGACCAAGTTTTGAGGAAATCTTGGTCAGGTTTGACCACTTTTTGGACTTCAACACAATGATCGAGGAAGGAGTGCCTAGGAAGAGCTGAGATCATGGATATCACTTGCTTTGTGGGATTTGTGGACCCAACAAGGGGTTCATTAGGGTTTTTGTAATGGGTTATGGGATTTTGGCCCATGGGTTCACCCATTCTTAGGCCTAATTGTAAAAGTATAAATAAGTAAATATTGCAAGGTAGAAGAAGCGAAGCTATGTGATGAAAGAGAAAAGTAGCTAAGTGCAACTGGCTCTGAGTTGCTTTGTTAAACATATTGTGTATGTAACTCTCTGTGCTTGCCAGAGAGTGAGCTTTGTGTAGTGACCTAGTTTTGGGAAGGAGGATCTGGCACTTTGTGCACAAATCTCCTGTCCTCTGCGAAGTTAAGCTCGATGGCTTAGTGCATAGGAGAGGATGAATGTAAGAGATTGAAGAATAATAAAGGAGACGAAGCAGTTGGTGGAAGTAGCCCCACATCAGGGTGAACCACATATATTGTGTGTCTTCTGGTTTCTTTGTGCAGTGTTGTTTATATTATCTTCTTTGATTATTATGTATGATAGATCAATAGATGCTTAGTGCTTCACATGTGTTAAGGATGAATGAATGTTAGGTCTAACTCTTTGTTGTGTGATAAGTAGTTGAAGTGTTTAATATTTACTGTTACTGCACTGATCTATCTTAGGATTTGTTTTGCGATGTTAGTAAAGTGAATGAACTAATTCATATCATCCTCTAAGTGTTATTAAAGTACTTTCCGAAGTGTTATAATCACATATCTATGTCCCATATTAGTTATAGACACCTAAGTCCTATAACCCCCCTACCACTACCTCAAGTGAAACTTTGCCTGCTTCGCAGGTGTTGCTGAAAGGGATGGTAGTTAGCATTTTGTTGGTTCACTATTAGAGTTGAACCTTGGGTCTACCCATGTGCCAACAAATGGTTTCGTTGCCGAGACCTGAAACTGTGATTTCTAGGAACTAACGAAAAGATAAGCTTTTTGCGTAGATCTGTTGATGTAGCACGCAGTACTCTACTTGACTTGTGAATCAGGTATCGTCGATATTACCAGATTATATCCCTCCCTTGGACGTCGTGGTTAACCCTGATAGCATCCCATGGGATTTCGAGTACACTTTTATCACCCCGTACATCCTGAAAGGAACACACGTAGTTGGGAGTCAATTGGGATAGATCCCACTAATGAAGAACAATGACTTTAACCTTGGATATAGAAATAACTATGAAATTCTCGCACCTCATAGATACCTGATGAATACCACTAGAAAGAAGCCTCGCCTGGTCTCCTAGACATGGATTAAGGAGATGGAACAGTCCACAATACTAAACGTGATGAAGATTCACCACTTTGGCCGACACCGGGAGGTTAACGCTTGCGTTAAAATCCTCTTGTCATGCTACCATGGAGGATACCTATGGCTCGACAGGTGTATCAATATTGATTTGATGTTGATCCACCTGATTATAGGATTGAGAATGCAAGGACCCGACCCTCAGAAGTTTTACACAGTGAAGACCTTGGATCGTTCCCTAGCCCAACGCATTAAGGAATCATATGGTGAAGTCAAGAAGGGAAAGTGAGTCTATAAGGTATACTCTATCCAAGATGGCATAGTGCGCCTCTCTTTCCAACTCATGCCTAGAAATATTGTAAGAAGGAATCGTCCCACTCCGGTCACTGGGTTCGTGGTGGACCTCACAGGAAAATACGTGGAGGGAATGCAAATGAATTGGGCGAGTTACCTCATCAAAAAACTTGAGAAAGACTGTCATGAAGCTCAAGATTAGGGATATGAGTTCAAATTTAGTTGGATTCTAGTATTGATTGCATTTGTCGCTTGGAAAATGTCAGAAGGAGCCACCTTCCCAGAGATAGAACCATCAGAGGCATTGGCTGCAAGGTTCTCTACGTTGTGGTACACCAATGACATGTAGAAGTAATGGAAGTCGAACGATGTGTTCCATGCATACTATGAACAACTGGAAGTTTCCATTGAAGTGTTTCCATGCATGACACCATGCACCTTACACCAGTACTGACCTTTTGCGAAGTTTCACGCAGATCGACATTTTATATATATCACTATGTGCAGAGATGAGAGCAAGTAAGAGTTGCAATCATATTACAAGATGAAAGATGATGACATGTAGCAGATCACGAAGGAGTGGCCGGAGGAGTTCCTTATACCGGTCGATGATGCAGAAATCTCTGACCCCAACCTCATAGGAATCCCATTGGTCACCTATATCGAGCATGCTGGACAGTCCAATGCAAAGAAGAAAAAGAAAAAGGAGGAGGTCCAAAATATAGAGAGTGATGAGGAAGACAACGCCTCTAAAGGAAATGGATCCGGCTGGCCAGGAGGAGGAGCATAAGACCAAGAAGAGGGATAAGGAGGATGGGATGAATAAGAAAAGAAAGGAGAAGGAAAAGTTACACCGTCGAAATATCCCCCTACAGAAACACCACAGAAGAGGAAGGTCTCTCCACAGAAACCTTCGGCAAGAAAGAAGACCCATGCCAGTAATCCCCAT
>SNQJ01S0087211.1:0-33798 GCA_010110895.2 Picea sitchensis | reverse complement strand
CATATTTCTCTCTCTCTTCCATTTTCTCCCACCACCAAATACTCTCTCTCTCTCTCTCTCTGCTTACGCACAAGAATACCCAAGCATTCTAAAGCACTTAGGTGTTTCTACTCACTACCCATTTTTGAACATGATCATTTCACCATTGCTAAATGTTTATTAGTTTGGGTAACCTTCCTTTCAAATAATTTATAACTTTTATGAAGAATATCATACTTTATAACCTTTTAAACATAAAGAATTTGAAAATCTATCATTAAGAACTTTAACCAATAAATATAGATAATTCAGTCATGAAAACCTTTGTACATATTTTAACAATAAATTGATTAAAAAATACTATTTTTTTAACCAATTTAATTTCAATTCCAAAATCTAATTTTTCTAATTAAGCTTAACTATCACCCCAAGAAATGAAACTCTTTAATTAAATTGAATTTCTATCAACAATTAAATTGAGTTGCGATAAAAGTGAGTGACGTCACATAATGCATAAGCTCTTTAATTAAAGAAAATTTCTATAAGCACTTCATTAAATGAGGTTACACAAAAAGTGCGTTAAGTCACATAAAAGGCTACTCGATTGAATTTCTATGAGCAGTTCATTAAATGATGTCCCATAAAAGTGTGTGATGTCACATAAGCCGCTCTGTAGCAGAAATGGAATCCGAGGTGTGAAAAGCCTAATGGAGCTCACAATAAATATCCGTTTCCAGAAGAGATCGTCAATTACTACAGAAGAGGTTTAAAAACAAAACTAGTCTGAATTTGCGAAACAAAAATCAGAAGGGAACCGTGTTTTAAAGATGGGTTGTTTTAAAAATAGATTGAACTATCTCACATCTACACATATCCAACGACCTATGGCTCTATATTGACCGTTGTATGTGCACAGAAATTTCAATGTTGCCGCATTTCATCGCCGAATTTAGGGCGAGGATATTTACAATATTTTGACAACCGTTTGGGAATTACTCGAATAATCGGACTCCGCGTTGGTGATACTATCCCACATTTACACAGATCCAACGGCCTATGGCTCTATATTGACCGTTGTATGTGCACAGAAATTTCAATGTTGCCGCATTTCATCGCCGAGTTTAGGGCGAGGATATTTGCAATAATTTGACACCGTTTGGGAATTACCAAATAACTCCGATTCCGCGTTGGTGATAGCACCACCACATCTTATTTCTGCTTATTCATTTTCAAAAACAAAAGTCTATATGACCGGAGATAACAAACAAAACACAAAGACACATTTGCATATGACAGAAGATATTGAAGAAAGCACAGAGATACCAAAACTAATACGACATGCACACTACCAAAGCAAAGTTGAGAATGAAACATACATAGTATATACACAGAATACCAAAGCAAAGTTGAGAATGAAACATACAATTTTATGATGCACAGAACATAACGAAAAAATAGCTACATAAACTTGGATTTATTGTGAAGAACTTATGTGTATCACTATCAATTAAAAATCTAACAAAACAAGAATCCACAAATATAAATAAACAAAAATCCACAAATACCTGTAAACAATGATGGTGAATGAACCCGCCGGTTGTCCACACACAAACATTAACTCCTCAGGTCCGATTATCGATCTGCAACATCATAAACTTCAATTCTCTTGTCTTCACAAATCAGAGAGCCATTGAGGATAGATTTTTGGATGCGCGCAGGCAACCAAAAGAAGAGTGGCTTCAAATCACAGAGCGATTGAGGATAGATGTTGTATGCACGCAGGCAACCAAATGGATAGTCATTTGTGTGTATCCTTTTTTAGGAAAAAGAAGAAAACGGCTACAGTCGGATCAACCTCTCCCACTCTCCAAACCAACGGTCCTATATGGTGGAGATTGCCAGAATGTGTGTGTTTTCTAGATTATTTCATTTTCCACTACCTCTTAATAACCGAAAATGACCGCTCACATATTAACACGAGTGCCTGAAAAAAACCTCTCCCAAAATCTCTAATTGAAATTTTGTTCGTACTTCACCAGAAACAATATATATATTTTAATATAATTTTAAAATTATATAAAAGTAATAATTAAATTTTATTTCAAATAAAGATTATGGTTTTTATATAAAAAAATAATAACTATTAAATTTATATTTAAAAAAATGATTTTTTATAAAATTAATATACAAATACTAGTTAATTGTTCCATCTAGTGTACTCAAAGTAGAAGTCTACTAAGAAGTTCTATGTAATGTATTGATGGTATATAATTATTATGGAAGATCGTCATATCAATGTATGATTGATCTTATTTTGGGATGAGAATGGGGAAGTCGTGTAGCAAGTCAAAGGAGGCATGCTAAGAGACAAAACCACGCCTGTGTGAAAGTTATAATTACAAATTAGACAATAATGCATCCTACTAAATAAACTTAATACAATTAATACTTCAAATCTACTAATACTAAAACCATAATTATATATTCTCTCTATCCTTAATTAAAATTCTATCCAACTAGTCTAAAATTTGCAATCCATCTCCTTACTTACCAATCAAATTCTTTTAATCTTTAACACAACCTAATAGATCAAGTCTATGTTAATCCAAATTTTCCACCCAACTAGACATTAACTTAAACACTCATCATGGTACTATAGTACTATAATAGACAAAGCATTTTTCATTTTGTTGATTCTTCTTACTCAACTTTTGTTTAATAGATATCTTAAAATAAAATATATAAATTTTTAGTCTCTAATTCCACTCCTTCCTTCTTATACTATGAAAATATTGATATAAATATATGCATTGTTGTCCAAAATAAATTTGTTGAAATCTATCGAATCAAACATATTTGTTTGATTAGATAGATGGATTGGGGTGATCCCTCTTAAACAACCCAAACGTCTTACTAATTATGTTATGAAGCTAACAATCATATTCTCTCTAATTTAAGCCCAACCTTTCCAGAGGGCAGAAAGCATTTAGAGATGTCAAGGTCGGGCTTCTAATATTTTAAGGGGATATTGAATACAACAAGAAGAGGGAGGAATACTAGGGTTAATTCCTACCCATTCCTAGAAGGATGGTTACTCATAGAGGGATCTAATGTTTCCATTGCTAATAGAGATGGATATAGAAGAATAGATCTAACAAAGAAGTGGAATAGAAAATAAGAAATACCATTACTAACAACAAGAAGAGGGATAGAAGAAGAAGAAGGGATACCAACTATTAACCTAATCAGTCTACTCTGCCATTGTAGTAAAGGCGAGTAAAGAAAAAATGACATTTAGGCAAGCCAGTGAAGATGCTAAATGTGACTTATTGTCTAGTAAATAAGGTTTTCTTGTTGGGGGAAGGAAGGTAGGTGTAAAATCTATTCTCTTGGTTTTGGTTGTAGTAATTTCAAGGAGGTGGGTGGAACTAATAAGGTTGGGTGGGAGGAGTCAATTCTAGAACAAAATTTGGCTAAAGAAAGCCAACTGTAAAGATCTCTCATTCTTAAATATCTTGTCGATCCTTCGTTACCGGGTTATACATTATCTATGGAATGATATATAAATATCTCATTATTTAAAATATATATGTATGTATATATATATATATATATATATATATATATATATATATATATATATACTTTATTTTGGTTGGGCCCTCACACAAAATCTGTATTTCACGCATGTCAATTTGAAGTAAGGATTGCTCTTAATAATTATTAGCTACTCATAATCCACTATTATTGGTTCAACTGCAACGTCTTTGTCCACTCTCATGATTTTAACCATTTATAAACACACCATTTATTATGGGAATTACCAACCCACCAACCAACCACCCCACACCAATCAAAATATCTTTCTTAGCTGATAAGCCCGTATTGTACTTAATTCTACTAAGGTAAGCACTACCCCTATAGAAAGTCCATTTCTTGACAAGGCCATAGAAGTAAGAGTGGATCACAAACCAAAGCATCCACCTATTTAATAAAAAGAATGTAATATTAGCTTCATGATAAACATCACCTTCCCTTCAAATGATTCAAGTGGCCCTAAAATCACGCTGAAATGGCCCCATATGTGTGTGTGTGGTTTGATGAATATGAGTTCAAGAAGAAGAAACTGAAGGTGAAGTAAGCCCTTTTCCCCTCTCTATTATCATAGGGTTGGTTCCTTACCCCAGGACTTCAACGGTCTAGTCTTGGCCCAAATTACTCTCCATACGGCCTATTAACCTATATTTGGCCTACCCTTCATCCATCATCCCTTACCTCAGAGGGTCTACTCTTGCCCCTAATTTCGTGAACTTATTTCTCAATATAGAAAATAAATTATTTCCAAAAACTAATCCCCAGTGCATTAGTAAAGAGCAGTTACAGTAAAATCCAATTAGTGGGTCGCTTGGAAATGGTAAAATCTTGAAATAAGTAATATAAAAGATATAATTTTATGCATACAATTTTTGGGGTCTTATATGGGAGATCTCTTCTAGTAACAGACTATAAGGGGAGATATCCTATTCAATCGCAATCATGATACAACGTTTAGGCTCTTTGATAGTGTGTAATTACCTGGAGATTTAGAAGTAAAATGAATAATTGAAGTTCAGAGATAACGTTTCTATATAAGAGAAAAATAACTTCTCTCCACAAAGCATTCCAGGCGTAATTACCTAAAGGTGAGAGAAGTTATTAATGCGAGGATGATATGGAGATCGACTTCCTATTTGTAAAATCCTATTCTATGGCTCTAGATTTATATGCCTTTTGAGATCACTACTGTTGTAATATACTTTAAGGGAGCTCTTGGGAGACTATATGGTTATTTGTAAAAGAGAGCGTAAGAGGTAACTTTACACTAACTCCCCTTGTTTTACTAAACCCTATACACACTAATGAACGATCTTTTACTAAACCCTATACCAGGAATATCAAACCAATCACACCAACGACTAAAGTGACTATCCATCATTGTCATATTTGATCCATATCCGCACCAATTGATAGAATGCGTATTTACAAACGCATTAAACCCCTCCCTCATTCATCAACTGGCACTAAACACTAGTTTGGAAAAGCTAGAGATTCCAATGGGATTTATGTATCAAGCTATTACTTTCTTCAACTTCATGAATCACGAGTAGGAGGGAAATTGTTCGGTTCAGCTTACTAAGTAAATTCTACCTCGCTTGACTGATTCATATTATGAGCACCAAGGTCCGAGAAGGTGCTAATCATCAATTCGCTTATATGAACAAGCTAGAACTCTCAGTTACACTCGTATAATGAATTCCTAAAAGTGTCATTATTGATGACATAATTTGATTAGACATCATAAACATATGCGAGAGAATATTGTCACTAAAAGCATGAATCAACAAAGTTTATTCTCATTTTGACCACTTATCATACAACTTGATGCTCAAATGCATTATTATAGTCCCATTATCAACTTACTTAGCCTGGCCATGCCCTTTCCGAATCCAATAATTAGGATTGATCGGATTTATCTTAACCACAGAATGAGAATGGTTAGTTTTATCCACTACGAGGGAGATCAAACTACTTAACTGATCGATGAAGCACAACGCATGCATGGTTCAATATGTGAGAAAGCAATTCAACAGACCTGTATTGTGAGAATTACGCATAAGAGGTAATCTGGTAAGTTACAGATGGTGTAAACGTTAGGTATGGATTAGTCCGCAAGGAAGAAGTAAAGTTCACCCATGTCCCTTTCAACACTTGGGATGAAGGTGAGGAATCAGGGACCAGCTGAAGTGGAGGAAGTTCTTCATCAGTTATAGGACGGTATGCCGACAGAGTTGCGTATCTACAACCCAGGAGAACCATTGACAATCGGATCAAGTTGATGCCAGGTGCAAAATAGATCGGGCACCATACGGACTTTATGGAACCGATCTGGTTGAGCTTAAGAGGAAGTTTGAAGATTTGTGAACAACATGGTACCCCCGCCCGTCTAGATCACCATACACCCAGTACTCAGAATAAAAAGTATGGTTCATTACGTCGATAAACGTCCCCCTATTTGAATTGATGAATTAATCAATCTTTTAATTAAAATTTAACTCTAGGGTTAAGAATCAAAGATGTTAGCATATTCTTCGTAGTCCCAAATCAATGAACGATAGGATTTAATTTCATAACTCCCTTGCATTTATGAAATGTGTAATGCTTCCTTGTTTACTTTTTACATTTTACTTAATATGATTAAAAATTCGCCTCCTCACTATTGAATGCCACGCTACTCACAACTGTGATTAATATGTATTAAACGCTTCATTACCATGTTCCCTCAGATTAATTCTACGGGTTTCATATTACACAGGCTTTTATGGATGTGAAGCATGTCTGTCTGGTCATGATGGTTGCATTCTATTAACGCATAAAACACATGCCTTTCAACTTCAGATATGTGTCGAGGTCTAAACGCATAAAACAACCAGCCATAATTCCTTTTACTTAAAAGTTGACACGTTTCATGTATTTAGCACACATTAATTTTAAAAAATGTATTGTAATGGCCACGTTTTTATGAAGGTGAAGGGATTAACATTCAAATTTTTAAAGTTGCGTTAACAGTCGACGTTTCAAAGCTCCATGCTTGGCTGGATTTTGGCGTTTTGCTATCTGGCACAATATTAAGGTATGAATTATAAAAACCTAACTCAACAATCGACGTTTCAAAGCTCCATGCTTGGCAGTCTGCGTTTCAAAGCTCCATGCTTGTTTTGCTATCTGGCACAATATTGCGGTATGAATTTTAAAAACCTAACTCTCAGAAGTGCGGCTCCAGCCCATGCACATAACATATTTGGACAGGTTTCAGTTGCGGCGGGCGGAGAGTCGCAGAGTGAGGATTAACCTAATTTTTTAATTTTTTTATAATCTACAAGCCATAGGCCATGTTTAAGAAACATTTATTGTATCTGCCCTTTCACTGTGCCACTAGAGCCTCGAAGAGGACTAGATTAGCTGCTCTATTTTTTACCGCCATGTGCCGAAACATTCACTCTATCCGCCTTTGTCATTCTCAATCTCTTTTAATCGAGTAAGTCCGAGCACAAGAATGGTATTTATTAAATACAAGAATGTATTATTGATATGAGCTCTTTCCAACAAGAGCTACAGTTCTCTAAGGGTTGATAACACATCGATTGGTCATGTATGCAAGAACTAAAGATTTTTTGAATTAACACCGTATATTCCTATGATACAAATGCACTGCATTAAGGCCAATGTACGCTTGTTTTTTTCTCGTGGTTAACCTGCTCAAATAAGCATTATTTTCCAAATGTAATCTTCGGCCTGAGAATAATGTATTGTTTTTTTTTTTTCAGGGTTAACTGTTCAAATAAGAATTATTTTCTTCCAACAGAATTCATACATCACACGTACGTTGTTTTTTTTCCAGAAGTATTAACTGCTCAAATAAGCATATTTTCTTCAGTGTTTTTTTTTCGTGGTTTTTTCCAATAAGCATTATTTTTTTCCAGTCAAAAGTTGAGACCAGATCGCCACCATGGTTGGTAAAAGATGATTCCATATGATTTTGAGCTTGCAACTATCCAATTAATACTTTGTCAACTTTCATTATCGAGTACATGTGTGTCTCGTTTCTTCACATGGAATCTCAACGCACTATGGCAAATTTTATAATGTAATAGATCGTTCCATTTGATTTCTACTAATTTGATTTCGATGTCATGGGAATATTTGAGAGCATTATATACCTGTAGCTTCATCATGTAGTTTTGCTAATCGATATGCTTCAACATTCAACATGTAAGTTCGGATAAGAGTCAAGAACATTCAATCCCACACTCATACGATACCATGAATATCTAATGTGGTACTAATCTCTATATCAATGAATATTCTATCATAATTATATAATTTTAGTGGTTCTTGTTCGCATCTATAGATGATGTTCTTGTTCTTGGTAGATACATAATAGGATTCAAATGTAATTCCTATTCAAAACACTATGTCCGATATGGTATATATAAGATGAATGAGTGAATTATGATCTCATAAATATGAATGATATGTTTACCTAGGGTTCTAAAGTTGGAGTCCCAGTCGAACTCAACTCAATGTCATAGGTGGTGTGGCCAGTCAAACTCGATACTGTAGGAGTTTATTTTATTCAACAAACAAAATAAAGAGATAATATTTTCGCAATTATTATGTAAAATTTTCATTTATTCTTACATTAGGGTTATGTCAAATGTTTTCTAATATTGTATTTAAAATTTTGAATGATTTTGCTACTTACACCGAAGTTTTCAAGGTTTTAATCTATTCTCTAGGTTCACGCGTGCACAGTACAGGTCGGGTAGTGGATTCTTTTGAAGGCAATTATTCTATTATTGGCTGATCTGATAGATAATGATTTATTTATTATCGATAAATAGTTTTATTGTTTTATTTAGGAGAGAATATAACTCCTTTCATATTTAAATTGCTTAACGTTTCGATCCACTGCTACATGATAATCGTAGCTTGTGGATCGAAACTTTAAGCAATTTAAATATGAAAGCAGTTCTATTCTCTTAAATACTTTACCGCTTAAGAAGAATGAATAATGTGAGTGGTTTAATTTTTATAGAAAGTATAAAATGGTTTTCCTTCCTTTCAAATTTTAAAGCATTTAATCAAGATATTGAACTAAATATATAACTATTGAAATTGTAATTTGCATGCACAGTTATATATATATATATATATATATAATACGCAACTTTGATCGAACAGCCATTTGGTTTCCTCCATTTTATATACAAACCATGCCATTGATTTTTTGTTAAAGACTTCAGCATGCTCTGCAAAAGGAAATATTTAGGATAATGAATTAGTGCTGTTATAAACTCTCACAACTAAATCCACTATTTAGATACCAATTATGTTGTTATAAACCTCACAATTTTTGCTAATGCGACTTGCATGTTTGCCAAAAGGAATTATTTTAGGATACTAATTCACACATATGAGAAGAAAACCTTGATCGAATCATAATTTACTAATGTGATTTTATTGTCCTAAAATATTTTTATTTATTTACTAATAAATATATTTTTAAAAATAAAAAAAAAAAAAAAAAAAAAAAAAAAAAATTTTATTATTTTAATTTAAAATTTTGTTCAATATGTTTATGAAAATATATTTTATTTATTTTATTAAAATCAATCTTTTATTTTATATATACATAGAGAGAGAGAGATATGATATTTTTTATTTACTTAATTTCTATAAATCTAGTATATTTAGTATATTTATATATGATAAATTAATAATTAATGATTATAAATAATAATAATAATTAACTATATTATTAGTTATTATGAACATACATATTAGTTATATTATACAAAGGGTGTGAGGATGATCTATCTTCATTTTAAATGATTAGAAAAATATGGTTTCAAGAGGTGGAATTTATTCTTTTTAGTATAGGGGTTTGTTAAATGTTTTATATATGTGTGTTTGTGGAATTTAATGAAAGTTTTGTATGGGGTCGGAGACTTATCAGGAACAACCAAAAAATCGCTATTTGTAAAGTTGTGTATGATTTTTTTATTAATGTATTGAGAAAAATTTATTTCCATAATGTGTGGAACATGAACCAATCTTGTCATGTGACAAACATAACCCAATGTTGTAATATAAAAAAGTAAAGTCAAAGTTGCAATATATCCTAACATATAAAACCTAAAGTAAAGCAAAGTAAAGTAAAGTTAAAATTGCAATATATCCTAAGATATAAAAAGTAAAGTCAAAGTTGCAATATATCACAATGTGGATGTGAAAAATTATCCCACAAATAATGTAGAAAGATTTCAAAATATCGCAATATGAAAAAACATATGCCTCGTGGTCACAATGTGAATCAAATATCCTAATGTCATAATGGTACATTTGTAAATTCCACAATAAGGACAAACATAACTCATTGGTCCTGTAATGTGACATAAACAACCCAATGTCTAATGTCTGAACATACCTAACATTGCAATGTGAGATCACACCTTGACGCGTTCTTGACAAACACTATAACCGAAGCATCAAAATGTAATAAACCTATCCTAATTCCATAGTGTGATAAGAAAAACCACTATGTTGCAATGTCATGACCGTATAAAGGAAATGTGTGTACTAAAAAACTTCATTGTCACAATTCAACAAATAAAAACCTTATCATCATTGAATGAGACAATAAACCAAGCATAACCACAAATAAATACGGGTCAACATGGTTAACCATAATCAACATGGTCCTCGGCGTGATAATGTGTCAAACATTTCCTAATGCCACAATGTGACGCAACATAGCGCTTAATCCATCCAATGCAAGCAGAAATTTAACATTGCCTATCATGACAATTTAACAAAATAGCCTCATAGTAATGTGATGAAAATAGTAATGTTGAAATGTGACCAACATATACCGACATCATAATGTGATGATGATAACCTTGTCGCTGTAAAATGCGGATGAACATATTCCTATCATGTAAGGTGATTTGAACACAACCCTAACATCGCAAACATAGTAATTTCATAATGTGACAAACATATATATGATGTTTCTATGTGATGATATCCCTGGCCGTAATGTGATGAAAAAAAGGATATCGTGATGTGACAGGAACATAGCAACGCCAAAATGTATTGAAAATATCTTGACGCTGCAATGATGAACATAGCCTTTTGTCATTGTCACATTTTTGACAAACATAGCTCGGTTGCCATTGTCATATTTTGACAAACATAGTAACATAAGTTGGCGAACTCAGCCCCATTTCTAGAATGAAAACATAGCTTTGTCGTCAGCAGTGACAACAATGTGATGCGGAAAATTTACTATTGTCGTATCGTGATGTGATGTAAACAAAATATCCTAACATCATAATGCGTGAAAGATTTCAAAATGTCGCAAGATGACAAACATATGCCTCGTGGTAACAATGACACAAATATCCTAATGTCATAATGTGAGAAACATTTGTAAAATTTCACAATATGAAAACATAACTCATTGTCCCAATGTGACATAAGCAACCTAATACCGGGTTATCCATCATGAGCACGTTCTGTTAACCAACATGGTTAACCCACGTCTAGTTAACCATTGTTCTATAGAGCTCCATCTCAATAGGTCGGCATTGCCGAAAAAGTATCACTGTTGAAAGGGTCATGAGACTGCTCCAACCACGAAACCACAAAACACGGGTCCACATGGTTAACCATAATCAACATGGTCTCGAAGTCGTAATGCGTTAAACATTTTCCACGTCGCAATGTGACTATGCTAATCCATCCAATGCAACTAACATTGCCCTATCATGACAATTTAACAAAATAGCCTCACAGTAATGTGATGAAAATATAATGTTTGGAAATGTGATGAACATATATGGACATCATAATGATGATGATAACCTTGTCGCTAGAGCGGATGAACATATCCCTCTCATCGTAATGACCAACATAACCCTAACATAGCAAACATAGCAATTTCACGTGACAAACATATACCGATGTTGCAATGTGATGGACATATCCCTTTCGTCGTAATGTGATGAAGAAAAGGATGTCGTGATGACAACATAACGCCAAAATGTGCTGAAAATATCTCTCACGCTGTAAAATGTGATGAGCATAGCCTTTTTGTCATTGTCAGATTTTGACAAACATAGCTCCATCGCCATTATCACATTTTGACAAACATAGTAACATAGCAAGGTTGTGAACCCAGCCCTATTTCTAGAATGTGAAAACATAGCTTTGTCGTCGCAAACTGACGGATATTTACTATTGTCATAATGTGATGTGAAACAAATATCCCAACATCATATCCGTGAAAGATTTCAAGTTCTAACATGACAACATATGCCCTCGCGGGTCACAATGTGACACAAACATCCTAATGTCATAACGTGAGAAACATTTGTAAATTTCAAGAATATGACAAACATAACTCATTGTCCCACTGTGACATAAACAACCTAATGTCCCAATGTGACATAAACAACCTATTGAGATCGACTCTATCCAACAATGGTTAACCAGATATTAGGTTAACCATGTTGGTTAGAGTCGATCTCAATAGGTTGGTGAAATCGATTGCTGAAAAAGTATCATTGTTGAAAAATATGAGATTACCTAACCATGCATAACAACAATAAACATGGCCCAACATGGTTAACCATAATCAACATGGTCTCAATGCCGTAATGTGTCAAACATTTCCCAACTTCAAGAGAATGTATTCAACATAATCCATCCATGCAACTTAACATTGCCCCATCATGACAATTTAACAAAATAGCCTCATAGTAATGTGATGACAATAGTAATGTTGAAATGTGATGAACATAAAAACATTGCAATTTATTGAACAAACTAATGTTACAAAGTGATGAACATAAAATGATGTTGCAATGTGATGAACATAACCCTAACATCGCAAAAATAGTAATTTCATAATGTGAAAAAACATACAGACAAGGTAAATGTGATGGACATATCCTTTCAATGATGAAAAAAAGGATGTCGTTATGTGACAAACATAGTAACGTCCAAATGTGTTGAAAATATCTTGACGCTAGTAAATGTGATGAACATAAATTTGTTGGGTCATAATTTGATGAACATAATCTTCATTGCAATGTGATGAACATATATATGTCATTGCAACATAGTAATGTCACAATGACAAACATATACACACATCTCAATGTAATGAACATATCCCTATCATTGCAATGGGATGAACATAAATGGATATCAAAATATGTCTAATGTAGTAACGCTGAATGTGATGAACATATGCACACGCTGTAAATGTGATTAACCTAACCTTGTTACAATGTGATGAAGATAGTCGTGTCATGGATATGTTCAACACAATGCCATGTCATTGCAAATATAGTAATGTCACAACGTGACAAACATATACGTGACGTCAAAGAATGTGATGTAGAACACAACCCTTTCATCGCATATGAAATTAGATGCTGTTGTACGTGATAAACATAATAACGTCACAATGTGACAAACACATATATGGACGCTTAATTTGAAGAACATAGCCTTGTCGCCACAATGTGATGAACCTAGCCCCATCATTGCATAATGTGCCAAACATTAAATGCCACACGTGACTTAATATAACGCCTTCACAACAATGTGTGCGTAACCCATTGTCTAATGTGGACAAACATAACCCCACATTGAAAAATGAAAATGAATATTTCTAACGCTGTAATGTGGTGAATATAACCTAATTTTGATATATGACGCCCATACCTCATTATGTTACAAAACTCTTTCCTTGTGACAATGCAACGAAATTTATGACGTCGCAATGATATGAAAATAGACTCGTCATCACTATATGAAGAACCATAGCACCACAAAAGTGATATACAGCATACTTTGACGTCATAGTGCAGACAAACATTTCCAAACCATTTAAAATGTGGACGAACATAACCCCATTAAGTGATTTAATAGAACCTAATGAATGCAACTTATTAATGCCTAGCAACACAATGTGACAAACATTCCTAAAATGTCTAATGTGACTTAACATAACTCTCATGTGATGTAGTAATCCCACGACAGCATACCCAACACTGCAAATGACATACATATCTATCATTACCCTTCATACAACAAGTTATACACACGTTCTTTTAATACTTTCAATCTATAAAATTCACATTAATTATTCACCATTTAACACACTGAATACTCTTGTATTTATTATTTTATACATTTATTTAAATATCATTGATGTACATTTAATTAATACATCAACACATTAGTACATTAATGTATTATTCTATCATCAATGTATTAATACATTATTATTATTTTTATTAATTCAACCACATTAATAATACATTATACATTAGCACATAATAAATTAATTTATTTACATATTAATACATTAATTAATAGACTACATATATTATTTCATTTATGTAATATCACATTAACTATTTTTTGCATTACTAATGTAATACTTTATCATAATTAATTTAGTAATAACTGGATACAATGCATTTCAATGTTTAACTTAATTGTTAATACATTAACAAAATAAAATACCAATAATTACTTAATATAGTATAAAGTGTACTTAATGTATTAATACTCTCTTTAATATATTATTATTTATTAATATATTTTCAATGTACTACTTTATTAATGTACGGAATTGTATTAATGTATTAATGATTATTGCATTAATTGAGTTAATGTATAGATGAATATTGTATTAATGAATTGATAATTTCAAGTAAAATGTAATATATTATTGTTATGTATTTATATAATAATAATATAAAGTACTCTTTAATGTATTTTTACTTTATTATTAGTATTAATATTAACACTCATATTAATTAATATTATATTAAGATATTTATTAATTTCATTAATACATTCTATTATACATTAATGTATAACTACTTAATTTATACATTATATTAATTAAATCATGTACTTTACATTATTCTTAATCAATTAATACATTATATCTATAAAATAAGTTACTCATTAATGTCTTAATATTTCACTATAAATTACATTAATTTTTAATACTTTTATTTACTATATTATACATTAATTTATATATCAATAATATATTATTTAATCAATACAAATTTACTTTAGTTTATTAATGCATTATCTTATTAATATTTTAACACATTGTTAATATTTTATTACTTTTATTAATATTTTAATACTTTATCAATATATAAAAAATTTTATTGTAGTGATATATGTTAATATAATAATATAATACACAATGTATTATACATGTGTTTTACTCTTTTATTCAAATTTTTATTACATAAAATGAAAGTTTATTAAAAAATACATAATGCTTTTATTTTATTATAATAGATACATGTAATGCTTTATTATAATTATTAACTTTATTAATATTTTTATTATTTATTATTTTTATTTTTTTTAAATTTATTTATAATTTATAAATTAACTTTTCATTATTAATATATTAATTTACAATGTATTTATTTTGTTTAATCCTATTTTAATATTTATGCTATATTATTTCTATTTTATAACACTATATTTAATATTTATTTTATTATTGATAATTAATCATTTAATTAATAAATATTATTTTCTATTTTATAAATAATTGTTATTTTAATATTTATTTTATTATTGATAATTAATCATTTAATTAATAACATATTCTTGATTTAATTAATTATTTTTTATTACTAAATAATAAATAATAATTTGTTATTATTTAATAATTATAAATAAATAATTATTAATTGTTTAATAAATTTGTGCTATTAATTGATTATTATTTAATTTTTTATATTAATAAAATTATTACATATATTTATTATTATTATTTTAATACATTATTTAATTAATAATACTAACTAAAAAATTAATAATTTTATTTAAAACAATACTTTAGTAATTACAAAATAATAATTAATTATTACATTTAAAATGTATAAATGTGTTTATGGTCAGGGCTATGCATGTCATAATAACACCATTATGGATATAATGATCGGCGCCATTAATTAAAAAAAATGAAAATGGCGCCGACGACGTGATATCAACCACTTTTACTTAATGTGGTTGTTGCTAGTTATATTCCCTCCCAAAGGTATTTACTACAGAGCCCTGAATAATATTTTCATTTAAAAGATTACTCTTTTAAGAACATAAAATTCCTCCACATTAAAATTGCTTCATCGAGGGCAGTGCACTTCTCTGGAACTAGATTTGAAGTCAAGATAACATACTAGAAGGTCCGGATTGCCTATAGAGATGAAGAGAAGACTCCACCGTGTTAATGAAAGATGGTTTTAAGGAGATCAACTTTGGGAATATGAAACCTAGCAACATTTTCACGTCATAAATGATGTGTTCAAAGCCATTATTGGATAGGCGCTTGTCATGTACTGGACAACATATTGGTGTGTACCCAATAGTAAGGAATTGAGGAACATAATTGTCATCTCTATAAAGGTGTTTGTATTTTAAAGAGAGAATGACTTGTATGTTAAGAAGGTGAAGTTCTCTTTGCGCAAGAGGTAGTGAATTTTCTTGGGAACGAAATAAGTAGAGGTGGACGAGGGAAACCAAATTAATTCTCGCTTCGACTTCCTACTATGGTGCATCCGATTGACTTCCTACTGTGGTGCATTAGCACGATAAAACCATTCTTGGTTTCAGTGCAGCTCTATAAAAGTTGCTAGGGTTTTCACTATTAACATAGTTGGACAAGTGTGGATAATGCTTGACCAAGTACGGAACCATTCACCAGTCTTTCTTCAAGGGTTTCAAATGAAGAGGTAAAGATATATCTAGGGTTTTGTCATCTTGCAAGGAAGTAAGTGTGGACCATTCCTAAAGTGGAGTAAGGAGTAACTAACTATAGGTTGGTGAAGAACGCAGGTGGTTGATAAGTAGTAAAGGTTGTAAGGAAATCAGGGTAAGATAGCATAGATGGAATGAGGTGGAGCATCTAATCTACTTGAGAGGGTCCGCTGCATGAAACATAGATCCTTTAAGAGCTGTGGGTTCAGGTATTACCCATAGCCCAATAGAGAAGGACCAGTTGTAGGCCCAGATAATAGATGACCTGCTTGAGATATTTTTATTGAGTTTGGCATTATGGCCAACATTCTACATACCAGCCACCCACCATAGAGTAGAATTTCCCTTCTTGTTGTTTTGGGCATTCATTCATGCATGATAGGAGGCATTTCTTCATAATGGGCATGTCCCGAGTGAGGGCCGAAACGAGCTTTGCTAAACTTGTAAACAGCCCCACCTACGGTCTCCTTCATACGCCTCATTTCTTACTCTTCCCACTTGTATCCTATGATATGTAATCTTTGGAGGTTCTTCAAACCTGTTCTAAGGTTGCATTGTTATTAGAGATTTTATAACTTAAATTCCAATTTGGGTGGTAATAGAGGGAATCTATTGGAACTACACTGCTTTCTCATATGCTTTCTTTGATATAAATATATCAATTATTGTCCAAAAGAAATTTGATAAAAGTTATTGAACATTAGTATTAGAATAGACAAACTCCATTCTATTTACCCCTCTATTCTATTGACTTTGGTAGTTAAACTTTACTTAAAAAATTAATATTCATTTAAAATAAGAGATATATAAATTTATGTTTTTTATTCTTATCATTCCTATACATACAAAGATTTAGATATAAATATACAAGTTTTGGTTAAAAATAACTTTCCTGATTGCTATTGAGGAATAGCATTTGAATGTCTATAGTACTAAAAATAGAAAAACTCCATTTTGTTGACTCTCTCAACTCCATTATGTTGACACTTCTAGTGTTCTCTATCCATTTTCTTGACTCTTCCTAGTTCAACTTTAAGCTTAATAGCTATGTTAATATTAAACATTTTGAGTAACCAATTTTTAATATGTAAGCAATTTAACACTAAAAGCATCATTTTTATTGTTTTTGTGACATACAACTATAATACACTCAATCAACCAAAACTGCAATTGGGATTTCAACTAAAATATTAATCAAAGAACTGTAATACACTCAATCAACCAAAACTGCAATTGGGATTTCTACTAAAATATTAATCAAAGAGTTTTATCGAGGTCACATAATCAAGCCCATGAAAGGATTTACCATAAAAGGATTTACTTTATATTGAAAACATAATCAATCCCATCAAAGTATTTACTTTATATTGAAAACATACTCAACCCCATGAAATGATTTACTTTATATTGAAAGATAAAATCATATACTAAACTAAAAAAACACATTTCATTTTAATTTTTATTAAAAAAATATAAAAAATTACATGTATACCTTAAAATTATAAATAATCAAATCTAACATAATTTAAATATATATATATATATTCTAAATATAATACTTATTTAATTATTAAAAAAAAAACATGTAATAATAAATGGTTGTAGAAGTGCCCATACTAATATTCCGAGATTGGTGTAGATGACACAAGAGGTAAAACAAGTAGGATTAGATAAAAACGCAAGCTAGGGTTCTACGAATCGAATGAGACGTGTGTCAGCTCCCTCTGCTATTGCGTCCAAGGATGCCGAGGGAGGGGAGCCCCATGCCCCCTCCTATAATTCTATCGTCGCTAAGGAGCACGACACCTACCACATGAAAACACCGACCTTCGAGCTCCCGTAAGGCATGCAAAAGATTCTACTGGAGGAAGAGATGTCGAAGGAAAAGCCAATGGACATCTATTCAGTCGCAAAACACACCAAATCCAGTTGTACCAGGGAACTGGGAAAATGCATTCCACAATCCTCGATCTCCCCAAAATACATCATCAGTTGTCCCAAAATACAGGACCAAAAACAATATCTAAGGGATTTCGCTCTGATAGGAATTTTTTTAGGGATATGGCCCTCGAAAAAAGACCTAATCAAATGGATCCAACACTCGTGGAAACCCAAATTCCACTATGACCTCCCACTTGGATCAAAAGGATTTTTTACCATCATCATGCACAACCTGGAATATAGAAATCAGATCTTTGAAGGAGGAACCTATTTCTACAACTTGGTCGGCCTCTTCCTCTACTTCTGGATGGAAAGGTTCAACAAAGAAAATGAATATTTCATGCATGCACCAGTATGGCTAAGACTCTACTCACTCCCACAAGAATTTAGGCTACAAGATATCCTTGTGGTAACCAACAACACCATCGGAATCTATGCAAAAGCTTAGCAAGAAACAAAACAAATAAGGTACACAACCTACGCTTGTATATGTGTTTATATGAATATATCTAAACCCGTCCATGGATCCATCACTCTATATTACCAAGATGATGAATGGTTGCAAAAACTCAATTATGATCACATCCCCTTCCGCTGCATAAAATACCATGAGCACATTCCACAAATTCCCTTTAAATAATCCCACCAAACGCTCTACAGAAGATCTCAACAAATCCAAGGATGGATTCATCCCTGTCATGAGTAAGCGCAAACATCAAGTCAAAAATGCACCCCCCAGGGACCCCCAATCAAGAACTCCTTTGAGGACCTACAAGCCCTAGAAAACACACCTTCCTCCTCAAAGTCAACACGAACCGACCTAGCTAAAGGCCAAAGCACAGTGAATCCGAAGCATTCAGGCTTAAATCCCTCCCAACCCCCATCCTTTGACGCCTCCCTTCCCGCCACACTTGATCTGGAAATAGGAGATCCAGACACTGATGTGGAAGATCGGGAGCTAGCAGACATTGATATGGCACACTTGGAGCAAGCTTATCGCAAGGAGAAATTATACACCATACCACCAGATCAGTTGCGGAAGCTCCATAAAGTCTTCCTTAATTCCTTGGTAGGGGGATTAGCCCGCGCCAACACGAACCTTGGAGTCCAAAAAGGAACAACAAAGGATCCATGCAAACCTTCAAAGGATGAGAGAAAAAGAGGTCAAAAACCAAAGCATCAACTAATTCAAGATGTTGGGAGATTTCTCATCAACTCGGGTCAGATACAACTAATCTCAGACAAATTTCCCCCACTTTAGGCCCCACCATCCTTATGAAGATGCTATCATGTTATATAAGGGGCATGACTACCAAAAATAAACAAGCTATGCTCTGAGAGAGAATCAAAGAAGATAAGCTAGATATTCTCATATTACAGGAAACAAAATGCAGGGGAGTGGAGGCTTCTTCTACGCTTAAAAAATGATGGAAGAAAGCCCATCGCATGGAGATATATGCCAAGGGTGTAGCGGGTGGTCTAACAATTCTTTGGAATCCATCCACAATCCTGCTAGATGAATTCTTCACCTACAAATGGACCATCACTGCATCCTTTTGCCTCATTGGCTTGAAAAAAATAGGTTACATTACAAATATCTATGGCCCCACTAAACCAGGTGACAAGGAATCCTTCCTCAATCACTTGGATTGGCTAGGTGATCACATGAACCCCCACAGATGGATTATTGGGGGAGACTTCAATATAACAATAGGCCTGGAGGAAAAAAAGGGGGGTACACATACTCTTGGAAGTGACAACGAGCACTTCAATCGCTTCATAAGATCCCAGAATCTTATCGATGTCAGTATAAACAATAGAACATTTACATGGTCCAACAAGCGCTCGAGGGCTCAACAGTTCTCCTGTAGACTTGATCGTTTCATCATCTCGAAAAGTGTAATGCTTGATGGACTAACATGGAATGCCATGATCATCGACTCTTCAAGTTCATATCACTGGTCAATCCTCCTCACTATCAACATAAGCGACACTCCTAGCAGGAAGCCTTTTCACTTTGAAAAATTCTAGATGACACATCCAAACTTCCACGATAATATTAAGTCATGGTTGAAAGAGACAGTTATTCATACATTGAATCCCATCTACAGATTCCAACAATGACTTAAAAATCTTAAACAACATCTAAAAGCTTGGAACAAATCCACCTTCGACAACATTTTTCAAACATAGGACAACCTCAAGTAGCAAATTCAAAGCCTCCAACAACAAATCACACAACACATCCTGACAGACTCCCTCAAGCACTAAGAAACCCATCTGAATAACTAGCTGGCTAAAAGAATGGAGCAGAAGGATTTCCTCTGTGGACAAAAACCTTGAATCCAATGGTTAAAAGAGGGTGAAAGAAATACCAAATTCTTCCACAGATCCATGATACAGAGGCACCAATCAAATCATATTACTCACCTATTTTGAGATGAAGGAACAAATATTCAGTAGCACGTTGACATTGAAGAGGAACTGCTCTCTTACTATAAAAACCTTCTCTCGGAACCCCCTGTTGATCGGTCTCGTGCAATCAAGACCGTCTTCAAGAAAATCCCCAAGAACGTCACCAAAGAGAAGAATGAAGCTCTAGTGATACCAATAACTTAGGAGGAGGTGGATCAAGCCCTAAAGGATACCTCCATAGTCAAAGATCCAGGCCCAGATGGGTCCACTCCAAATTTCTTCTACCATTGTTGGAGCATCATGTGAAGATATGTCTAGGAATTAATTGAGGACTCAAGAAGATCAAGACAACTCCTTTAGGCCCTCAATGCCACCTTCCTCATACTCATTCCCAAGGAAAACCACAACACTTCCCCCAGACATTTTCGGCCCATTTCCCTCTAGAAACTCCGCATGAAGATCATAGCTACTTGAATCAAACCCATTTTACTGTTCATAATCTCAAAGGAACAGTCTGGGTATGTGGAAGGAAGGAAAATCTTTGACACTCACTCCACTCGACAAAATCCCCAGGTATGCTCCTAAAACTGGATCTACAACATCTAAAAGATTGGAACAAATCCACCTTCAACAACATTTTTCAAACATAGGACAACCTCAAGTAGCAAATTAAAAGCCTCCAACAACAAATCACACAACACAGCCTGACATAATCCTTCAAGCACCAAGAAACCCATCTGAATAGCTAGCTGGTTAAAAGAAGGGAGCAGAAGGATTTCCTTTGTGGACAAAAACCTTGAATCCAATGGGAGCAAAAGAGGGGTGAAAGAAATAACGAATTTTCCACGCATCCATGATACAGAGGCACCAAATCAAATCTGCTACTCACCTATTTTGAGATGAAGGAACAAATATTCAGTAGCACATTGACATTGAAGAGGAACTGCTCTCTTACTATAAAAACCTTCTCTCAGAACCCCCTGTTGATCGGTCTCGTGCAATCAAGACCATCTTCAAGAAAATCCCCAAGAACGTCACCAAAGAGAAGAATGAAGCTCTAGTGAGACCAATAACTTAGGAGGAGGTGGATCAAGCCCTAAAGGATACCTCCATAGTCAAAGCTCCAGGCCCAAATGGGTCCACTCCAAATTTCTTCTACCATTGTTGGAGAATCATGTGAACATATGTCTAGGAATTAATTGAGGACTCAAGAAGATCAAGAAACTCCTTCAGCCCCTCAATGCCACCTTCCTCATACTCATCCCAAGGAAAACCACAACACTTCCCCCAGACATTTTCGACCCATTTCCCTCTAGAAACTCCTCATGAAGATCATAGCTACTTGAATATAACCCATTTTACTGTTCATAATCTCAAAGGAATAGTCTCGGTATGTGGAGGAAGGAAAATCTTTGACACTCACTCCACCACAAAATCCCCGTATGTTCCTAAAACTAGATCTCCAAAAGGTTTTTGATAAATTACTCTGAGCTACTAAAAATCTACTCTCCTTGCCTTTAATTTTGAACCCAATTGGATCTCTTGAACAATCAACCTCACCTCTTCAACCTTATTTTCCATACTGGTCAATGGTGTCCCCTCAAAACCATTCTCCTCCTCACTATAGGTACATGGGATCCGCCTTCCCCTTCTTCATTATCATGACTAAAGGCTCTTAGCTTCACATTCAATGGGAATGCCCATTGTTAGAGAACCTATTTGCATCAAATCCATAGTCACCCTTTTATTCAAAGTTTCAGGCATGGAGGTGAACATTTCTAAATCACAGGTTTTCTTTTTTAATATGCCGCTAGAGATGAAAAACCACCTCACACTTCTACTAGGTTTCACTCAGAGTGCCCTTCCCTCCACCTACCTTGAAATCCCCCCTCATAGATAATCTACTAAGAAATATTTCCTTAGAGTCTCTTCTCTCCAATTTTTGCAAACGTCTTTCACTGTGGACCTTTCACTCCCTCAATCTTCCTATTAGCCTCATCCTCCTTAAGCCTGTACTCCAATCTCTACTGGTCTATTCCTTCTGAACCCTCACAGCTCTAAACTTCATCCTCACAACCGGTGTTCTCATACAAAGGGAAATTCCTCTTTGGGAGGGGTAATTAAATGAAGAAAAAATAACACTTGTGTTGTCAAAAAGTCTTACAAAGAAAATAAAGTAGGGGTTAGGCCTCGAGACCTCCCTCCTCAACAAGGTCCCTCGAAAGTGCGAAAAATTTGGAGATGGTTAAAGAGACCCCATGACGTGTGGGACCGCTTTTGGAGGGAAAACTATACCCCCACAACCCATAAAAATATCTCATCAGATGGAATGGACAAAGCCCAGGCTCGCTCATTTGCAGTGCAACAAGAAACAACATGAAATCCTAGGCTCGCTCATTACAAACCATCCTTTCTAGGAACTACAAAACAAAACTTCGACCCTCTTCAGCAGCGACTCCTTGAAACAACTCCCGGTCCTACAAACAAATAAGATAATGATCACCCTCATCACCCACATGAAATAAGAAGGCCTTATTAAAGTAGTAGACTATTGGAACGTGGCACACAATGGTGATGTATGGCGCACCTGGAAAAACAGCCAAGAATCCTTAAAAATCCCCAACGAAATAAATATCCAACCACTGCTAGCTCATTTCGACGCAAGGAAAATCCTAAACCAATAGGGGAACAACATCCTCCGATGGGTAAATACTTCCACCGGTATTTTCAACATTCAGGAGGACTACCAACTCAAACTCGAACATGTTTCACTGCCAATAGAGGAAGTCTGGAGAAAAAATTGGGAAACAAAGTCTTCACCAAAAATCGACAGTTTCCTCTGGATAACTACCCACAACAACATTCTCACATGGGACAAATTAAGGAAGAGTTGTTTCATTGGCCCTTCTTAGTGTGAGCTATGTGGATCAGATGAAGAAATGCAAAATCATCTCACAAATATTTGTTCCTACAGTTCTAATATTTGGGATCATGGAGCCATCCTCATGAGAACCACGGACACAAATCATATAGACATAAGGGAAAATTTAGTAGGGTGTCACGCCTCAATTTTTTCAATCCTCTATCCTCAATAAAATATGGCAAATCTTACCAGGATTCATCCTCTATAAAATTAGAAGGAAAGGAATTGTCGTATCTTCAATTTAGCCACCAAAACTAGCAGGAGGTTTGGGCAACATTCCACTCCAACATCAGAGAAAAACTCCTCCATCCCTGGACTGATCAGGCCTGGAACTGCCCAACAAATGAGGTCATCATCCTTGAGGGCTGGCCATTTCACTTACACTCCTTGCCACCCTACATAGACAACAAACCACACCGCAAACCTAGCCCCACAATCTAGAAATTGCCAGAAACAAGATATTATAAACTGAATTTCATGGAGCCTGCAATCCAAGACGGGGAGGCTATGGAGAAGTCATACCCAACACCAAAGGAGAAATCCTCCACATTGCAGCCAGAAATGAGGGGCACAACACCAACAATGCAACATAAATCTAGGGACTCCTCAGAGGTCTACAAGCAACTAATGATCATTATCTCTTCCCCATCATTGCTAAAGGAGATTCTCAAATTGTCATTCACCTCCTTGGTCATCTCCTGCATGGGGAGAACCTCGAAAATATATCCCCTAGTTGGAGACTCATGAATGGACTCATCATAATCAAATCCACTATGCATCCTAATGGGGAAATCATACCATCACATGTTAGAAGATCAACCAACTAGGTGGTTGACTTGCTCGAAAATCATGGGGTGGATATGAAGGAAGAGGACTTTTCATGCTCACCCTCCATCACCTCCTTTCATCCCCTCATGTTATCTTGCAGAGAAAACACTAACACAAAAGACCAACCCCCGGATGGGATGTTTCGTGTCAAAACGGATGGAAACACCACAGGGCGGCCACCTAGCCAAACCGACAACTCGATTGCACATAATGGAGACACTCCCATATCTTGTAACCTCAACATTTACACTCCACGATCGTCATCCTCTTGCACACTACGGATGCACGTCCTCGCATGTGCCTAAGGACTTGCATGTCTTGTCATAGGCCTAACCCCTACACCATTATTACACCCTAGCCTTCACGTTCGATCTCATTCTCCCTCCCTCGAACCTCAGAGTTCTCCCTCTCTTTCTTTGGAGCTCCCTGGTCACTCGGATCTGCGCTCACAATCTCGAGACATCTCTACCTCTCCCCATGCCCTGGTTGTGAGGTAAACCAAGGAGAGGAGTTGTCTAGTACATGACTAGAGGAAAGGAAATGCCCCACTATGATTCTCTCCCCATTGTGAGTTCTACCTTATCTCCTGCACATCTCATTGCTCCTGCTCCTCACCTCGCTCCTCCTATTGGAATGATAAGTACTAGAATAGACAAACTTCTCATTCTATTCACTCTATATTTTGTTGACTTTAGGTAGTTAAACTCTGGCTAAACCTAATAGTTCTCAGCCAAGATATAAATTTAATTATTTTATTCCTATCATTCCTATACATACAAAGATTTAGATATAAATATACAAGTTTTTGTTAAAAATAACATTCTTGATTGCTATTGAGGAATAACTTCCTATCAATCTTTTGACTCTCTCAACTCCATTCTAGTGTTAGCCCTCCATTTTTCCGACTCGTCCTAGTTCAACTTTAAGTTAAGCTTAATAGTTTTGTTAAGCTTAAACATTTTAAGTAACCAATTTTTTAATATGTAAGCAATTTAACAATAAAAGAATCATTTTTATTGTTTTTTGACATTTGTAAACAACTATAATACACTCAATCAACCAAAATTGCATTTGGGATTTCAGCTAAAATATTAATCAAAGAACTATAATGTATACCCCAATCAACCGAAACTGCAATTGGGATTTCAACCAAAATATTAATCAAAGAGTTTTATGTAGTTCACATAATCAAGCCCATCAAAGGATTTACATTGAAAGGATTTGTTTTATATAGAAAACATAATCAAGTCCATCAAAGGATTTACTTTATATTGAAAGACCAAAATAATATGCTAAAATGAATTCAATGGCAACAAAAATATAACAAGAAACAAAAAAAAAAAAAAAAAAAAAAAAAAAAAAAAAAAAAAAAAAAAAAACTCATTTAATTTTCATTTTATTAAAAAATATAAAACATTATATGTATATCTTAAAATTATAAATAATCAAACTAACATAATTTGAAAAAAAAAAATAAGATATATATATTCTTCAACTATAATATTTATTTAATAGTGTACCGTTTTTTGGTGTTAATAATTTCAATTTTTTTTATCTTGATTATGAAGATGTCCATCAGGTTTCTACTCTAGCACTCTATACATCAACTCTAAATGATATGCACCAAAACAAAACAAAAATTAAATTTTATTAATAAGAAACATTAAGAAAAGAAAAACGTAAACCAAAAACTAAATCGTAAAGTTTAAACACCTACTTCTACACAAAGGTGACAATTAGAGAAATTGAGGTTAGCTTCATCTTTTATTTTCTTCCCCGGCTACATGTCAATATCATAATGAATTAATTCCTTAATGGAGGTGGATGAAAAGGAATTTCAGTTAGCCTCATCCCTTTTTATTTTCTTCTTGTCATCTAATATCTCACAAACTAATTAAAAAAACAAAACATAAATATAAAGGAAGTTATGCTATATTATTAGTAACCATACAAATTCTATAATTAACAAAATTAACAAAAACTAAAGTATCAAACAAAGAACAACAAACACACTCAGGAACATCTCTGAAAATAAGACACAAAAAATCGCACATAATTTGTATTATGTAGAAAGGTGCACACCTATTGACAATGGGCATACTTAATAGGCTTAGTGCTTAATTATGCCTAAAGGTACACCTATCGACAATGGGCGATTTAATAGGGCTTAGTGCTTAATAAGTTTTCTATGGATAGAATTAAATATGGTCGAATGTTCTAAAGTAGTCACACAAAATAAATGGTCATGATTTCAATCATTAACTCTCTAGCTATTATAAAGACATCCGCTTATGTGTTTACCTTACATTTACCTAATCATATTTAAAATTACTTTTATAGCTAACCGATTAAGCACGTAAGTGATTAACATAAATTAAAATATTAACACCAGATCACTGAAGCTCACCGCCATTTGTTAATCAATAATAAAATTTAATATATTCCTTTAAGGATTATTTTCATCTTATCAGCCTTTAGGCGTTTATCAGCCACATAATTATGTGGATGTGCTAGTATTATGTTAACCAATACCCAACTCTACATAATTTCTTCCGACAACCAATAAGCAAAGGGAAATTTGAATTCTATAAATAGTAAATAGCATCCACCCTGTGCCATTACAAAAGAATCTTTAATTGAGTACAAAACATAAAACTCATTAAGAAGCCCATATGATGCATGCTAGTTAGGAGCTTCAATAGAAGGCTGAAGGTTTCTTCCGACCTAATGTTTGGGGAATCCGCTCTCATTGACAAGTTTGGGAGGCAATTGAATGTAGTAGCGGGTCGCGGAGCAATTGAATGTTGATGGGTCATGATGGGCAATTCTAATAATAGAACATTAACCAATGGACTATGAACCGAGACATCCACACACATAGAAACTTTCAACATCCATGAACAAATTAATCACACATAAACCACATTAACTAGATAGACTCATCACTAATTAGAAAAAGAATCCAGGACAAAATAGAGACATAAATATATAAATATAAATCTAGGGTAATTGTTTTCACCAACAACTACTTCTTTATTGTCGATGGTGCCAAATGATTTTCCAGTCGTTTCGACCAACCACAAAAACCTGTGCTAGACCCGAACGTCCCAGGATCCCACTTTCTAAACATGTGCTATTTAAAAACACCTCAACCACCTAAACCCGTGCTACACCCGAACGTGACAGCTTATTAATTCACCAAGATGGTGAGAGTGGTTTCGCATGTCATTGTCATCATTACAATAACTCACTGCTACATGCAGAGGAGAATTACAATCAGAAAGAAACAACATTAACCAAATAGACTCACTGCTTCATGGAGAGGAGAATTAGAAAATGGGAGATAGAACTATATTAATATAAATCTGGGTAATATCTTTTTTCACCAACAACTACTTTATCATCGACGGTGCCAAATGCTTTTCCAATCGTTTCAACCAACCATCAAAACCCGTGCTAGACCCGAACCCCCACTTTCTAAACTCCGGGTGGCTATTCAAAAACACCTCAACCTCTTACTTTCTATGATTAGTAATATAATTATGTAATTCCACGCGACAACATATTAATTCACCAAGATGGTGAGAGTGGTTTTGCATGTCGTTGTATCATTACAGTAACTGCATGTCCGTAAAAAAAAGCATAAAATATTCCATGCCATCCCATAATGTTAAAAATACCCAACGGTTATATTTAAGGTGCATAGCATTGGGACGTGGTTGATGAGTTCATTGGTTTGAAAACTTCATGATATAATTACAAATTTTTAGACTCAAAAAATTTCATAAACTTATCTATCATTTCAATGTGGAGGAAATAATGCATTCTTTTACATTGATAGAAAGTTAATGATAATAAAATGTAATATTCTCTGGTTTGTAATTAATGTCATTCTTTTATAATAAGAGGGTTGATTCTTAGAATTGATTTAATTCTAAATTGATTAATTGTTTATCATTAAATGATATATATTAAATAATATTTGAATTTTTATAATTACTACTATTAAAGTTTATTATTAAAATGAATTTGTATTGAAAAATATATGGATTTTAAAATTAATAATCATTAAATCTTTATTATTTTAAATTAAGTGTATTAAAAAAATAATTATTTGATAGTATAAAAAGATAGATTTTTCATAATTTTTATTTTATTTTTTAAGTAATTCCTTTAATTTTGAAGTAATTTATTTTTCATATTTTATATGGTGAGAATTTATGGATCCCATATAATAGATAAGATTATATTAAAATTTATTTTGTGAAATTTAATTTTCATTAAAAAATTAGGAATATATATTTATCATAAATTTATATAAATATTAAAATATTCAAAAGACCATGATTATAAATAAGATTTTATTAATATAAATTAACTTATTGATCATTTATGCATGTTAATAATTTAAAAACTATATATTAAATAAATATAATTTATTACAATAAAATCATATATAACAAATATTTGAAGTTGAAATAAATAATTTTATCTATGAAAAAAAATATATTTAAAATTAAATCAATTTGAATCTCTAGTCAATATAGTATATTAAATATTTATCTTTATTAAACATAAAGATCAAATTTTTAAGTAATTTTTTATTATTTCAAATGTAATTTTATATATTATTATCAAATTAAAATTAAATCAATTAAATAAACTTGATCTATGTTTAACTCAAATATATAAATACAACAACGTATAAAATTTAAGTCAAATTTATTCATTTTAAACCTAAATATATCTAATAAAAAAAAAAATTAATAATTTTGATAATTTAATATAATATGTACTACTATATAATATAAAATTAAATGATTAAAAAAATTGTATTTATAGAAAATTCATTCCTCTATCATTTTATACTTATAAATTAAAATTAAAATAAAACTAAAACAAAAACAATACTTAGAGTATACATACAATCTGTAAAATAGAAACTCCCAACTAAAGTTTTTTACCAATTTTATTGTACTTTTCACTATGTCCATGTTTTACATGGAATCTTAGAAATATAAAAGTTTTTCATAAGACACTAGATAGAAGAGTAATAAGAAGGGATTTAAATTTTTCACAACCTCAAGATAAAAGAGTAGTAAGTTTGTACTTGTCTTTGCTAGGGACAAAGGGATCCTAGGAATTCACAATGGTTTTAAATGGTAGTGGTAAAGTGATGATTTATTATTGAGATGGTGTATTGTTACCACATTACCATTTTCTGTTAGGAAAAATATTATATCATTGCTCATAATTATTTATAACTCTAGATGTTATAATGTACCCAAGGATGCCCCCATGGTGTAGAATAGTTGATGATGGAGTGTACTCTTAAGAAACTCAGTTACATGAAGTCATCGGTTTGAAACCACAAACTAGCTTTGTGTGTTGTGTGAGGGGCAACGTTGGCATGCCTATCCAAAAAATAATGTACTCATGCTAGGAAGAAGGATTGTAGAGCTTTAATGTCATTGCATGTTTTAGAATAGTTTTTTTTATTATGATATGCAGATTGATCTCAACCATCATAGTATAGCTTTACTCTTAAGAAATTGTCATCATAGCAAACATTGAGACAAATTAATAGCATTAAATATGTAGAAGAACATTCACATGCCATCCATGGTTGTGAATGGAAGTTTGTGATGTTGAGAGAGTTGTTCAAGACTAGGGAGTTCTATGATCTAAATAATGGCATGTCTTAAAATTACTTAAATAAACAATGGTAGTGGAAATAGAAGTGTTGAGCCCACACCATCATCTCTATTGAACTTCAAGAGTGTATTAAATAGTATTTATCTAGTTAGAAAGCATGATCTTACAAGTTTATCCAAAATAGATAAAATGAATGTTTATAAGAATCAATATCTTCAAGTGTAATTAGGTGATTAATTAAGGTTAGATAAACTCTTCAAGAAAAATATAAATGTAAAAGAAAAATAATGACAATGGGAGATAATAAAAAAGATAAATAAATGAATAATAATCATAATAAAATATAGAGAATAACCAATAATTTGGAAAATAAAGGACATGCCTATTAAACTTCTCATTACCCCATGTTTCCCTACTTATTTTTGTACTTTCACTCTAAAGGGGTATTTCAGCGAAGGATCGGAGTATGCACAATGTTTCATGAATGGCTATAGCATTTTAATTTGACCTTTACCTTAATTATGGACTTGTTCTAGACCACCATGATCTTCATCTATATTATATGCATTGGCTCTACCTAGAAGTCTCTTTCTCATACCTTTTCAACAAAGATACATGAAATGGATTATGAACATTCATGGAAGTAGACAAGGAAATAATGTATTCAAATATCCTTATTCAGTCCCTATTAGATATTATATGTTATGGATTAGGGTTTTTAGAAGTTAATGGTTTAGGGTTTATAGGGCTTAGTGGTTATAAGCGATAAGGTTTATGATTTAGTATTTATATTTTTTAGTTATGGGGTTACCATGTTATATGTGTAGGGATTAGTAGTTACCAACTAGCACACAAACAATGTTTGAAGTTACACAAGTCTCAATTAGTGGAACACATCCACCAAGTAGCACACAACTATTGTTTGAAGTCGTGATACCTCTCTCGCTGGAACGCATCCACTGGCAGCACAGAAGCACGCTTGAGAAACATTGGGCCCGCCATAGTCTTACGACCATGCATTTGATGTTTCTTATGTTTGCAGGTCTGATAGTACATTATCCCATCAATCACTTGACATGATTGATCCAGGGAACCCTTTTCTAGAGGGGTTGTCCATCATGAGAAGAAAAAAACACATCCCTCTCAACGAGGGAGGATATTCGACAACACCTCCAGCTTTTACTTGAAGTACTCATACTCATACTTCTCTCCATTATGTTGACTCTTCTTGTGTTTACTCTCTGTTTCTTTGTCTCTCCTAGTTAAACTTTTAAGCTTAATATCTTTGTCACATTAAACATTTTGAGAGTGTTTTCCAATAAACAATTTTAATATGTAGCAATTTAACACTAAAAAGTATCATTTTTATTGATTTTTTGACATTTGTAAACTACTATAATACACTCACTAAACAAAAACTGCAATTGGGATTTCAACTAAAACATTAATCAAAGAGTTTTATCCACGTCACATAATCAAGCCCATCAAAGGGGATTTCTTACTATGAAAGGATTTTTTTATTGAAAGATAAAATAATATGCTAAAATGAATTCAATGGGAACAAAAATATCACAAGAAACAAGAAGTAAAAACTCACAACAAAACAAAAGAAAAACTCATTTCATTTAATTTTATTAAACAAATATAAAAAATTATATGTGTATCTTTTAAAATTATAAATAATAAAACTCAATGTTGATTATTAGAATTGAATTAATTCTAAAAAAATTCAACAAGGATTTCTCACACAATAAATGTCATTCAACTAACATACTACTAACTGAGAATCTAGGGTTAACTTCTAAAAATTGAACACCATGTCAAATGGCGTCGAGTAATGAGTCTATAATGATGTTTACTCAACCACATTATTCATTGATGGCTCCTGTACAAATGCCACTGAGGGACACCAAGCTCACCCTCGGGTCGTGAAGTTAATGACGAAGAAGCATAGCCATGTTCGTATGCCTAATTTCACACAGCCTATGAATCCTAAGTAAACTAAATACTCCATTGAAATCCGCCAACCAAGGAAAAACTTGATAAGAAAGTCATGATGAAATGAAAAGATAAATAAGTATATACACTAAGATACACTAGTATAAAAAGGTCACACCCAAGTTTGAGGGCTAAGTGTAATACCAACTGTGTAGTCTTCCGGATTATACTCTTTCTTCTCCACAACTTCAAGTACTAACTGATTCATTATACCCACCGCACTATCATTGGAATATTATTTATAAGAATGACGCTATTATAATACACTTTTCAACACTATGCTGAAGGATTCTCATAATCGACCATTATATTATGGACAAGCTCCCATGTGATGAAGACATACCTCACTTCCTTCACTAGTTATCTAGGAAATTCATGTGAATATTGAATATCTCCTACAATCGATCTTACAAAGTGACCTGTCTAACTCACATTGATCTCATACAAAAGTGGTTGTGTTTCTTGGATTTCCTAGTGCCAAGATCCACAAACAATAGTATTATATAAACATAATTACATTAGTGATATGTTCAGGGTTTCATATCTCGAAGAACCACCAATGTGAACTATGTTAAACCATTCAATAATTGGTTCTACACATTTTAATTTACTAATAATAAATATATGCAAAATATAACATACTTTCACTACATGTTTTCACACCATTCTTCAATCTACGTTCCAATACTTAATGTCTCGATGCCTTGTTATTCAATAGATTTATTCAATGGCATTCATTTCATTGGGTTGCAGAAGCCATCATAATTCTGTGAGTTGTACTCCTCATAAAGATTTTAGTTGTATAAGACAATGTAGATGAGAAATGTTGCGATGTATCCTTCACATTTTGCAATAGATCGCTCCTCCTTCTAGTGGCTGGACTTCTCTTCGTGGAGGGCACCTCCAAATCCATAACGATTCTTGTAACAAGAAATATGACATACCTGTATTGATCACCGAAAATGAGAGGACATCAAGTTTACACACCTGGGAATAGCTGGATTACATCATATCAATGATTATCGGCTAAAAAATCAATTAACTTTTATGCATTCGAACATAATTGGTTTTGTATATAAACCAAAAACTCATAAGACACATAACAATGATGAGTTTTGTGAAAAAAAAGGCCCCTCATAGAATTTGTATTTCAATAATTCTTTAAAGAACCAGTTATTTTATGAGGGAAGTTAAATCTCCTCGCAACCACTTTCCATTCACGATGTCTAGTTTACATGAATGACAATGTTTAGATTGTTGGTCCTTAATGGAGACTCAGGCTTGGATCCTCAGCATCAGTATGAAACCCGTAATTTCCATTAATCCTCCACTAATGGCTACTAGAGCCATCATTTCCTCCATCCTCCTTGTATTTTCATCGCGTGAGGGGTTCTATATCAGACATTTGGCCAATGTCCACAGTCTCATTCTGCTTGTTTTTCTCCATTCCCTGGCTCTCACAACTGTTGATTCCATTCTCCCTGTGCTCTACTTCCCCATGCATCGCGAGAGAGGTAAGCCCCATTCTCTCTATCTACTTCCCCCTATTCTCTTTATTTTTGACTCACCCCTTTCATTCTCTCTCCCTCTCTCTCCCTATCTATCTGCCACTCTCTCTTTATCCCCCCTCCCTCTCTATCTCTCCC
>SNQJ01S0087210.1:5608-37176 GCA_010110895.2 Picea sitchensis | reverse complement strand
CTCCGTTCCAAAAATCGTTCGTAGCTTTCTCATATTAAGTATCTCAGTTCTACAACAATATAAAATAACAAAAATTCTAGCAGATTATTGGCCTGACGATCCTATAAACCATTGAAGTTTGTGGAAAGGTGAAATGCATGAGTTGATTACCTACCAAAGTATTGGCATGACGTGCTAATCTTGTATTGGATAGAATCCACGAACAAAACCCAACCAATAATCCAATGTTGTAGCAGGCGTCTGGTCGATTCTCCATAATCCGTGATTGGTGCTGTGAAACTGTCGCAGGTCCTTTGGCGGCGATGGAAATGGAGACTAAATAGGTGAGGGTGCGTATCGAGTGCAACGGCTAGATCCCACCACCTCTCCCACAATCCAATAAAATTGTGGTGATCCATCCCACGATCTGTTTTTTTTCTGCTTTTTTGCGTTTTGATCTGCTTTTTGCTTTTTCTAATGTAATTGTTTTTTTAGTTTTTTTTATGGTGTGATCTTTTAACCACTGATTTACTTTTGCGTTTTGATCTGTTTTTTGCTTTTTCAAGTGTGATTGTTTTTTTTTTTATGGTGTGATCTTTTCATTACTGGCTTACTTTTGCTTTTTTATTTGCCTTTTTTTTTCATTTTAACAAATATATGACTAATTTTATCCATTTTCTTTTTCATGTTACATTTAGTTTTTTTTGTTTTTTTTTCTAGTTTTTAAAGTATGAAATTATGGATTTTTTTTTAATTTTGAAAACTGTCAAATTATGGTAATCATTGTTTAACAAATTTATGCATGGTGGATTTATTTATATTTAGAAATATAAATTAAAAAGTAAACAATTTTAAAATATTAATAAATTTGGGAGTATGGTAGGATTGATGTTATACAATATATTTTTTTGTGTTTCATATTGTAATTGAGGATAAACTAACTCAACCACATTAAGATTGTGCATTGTATTTACATATGTTTGGTTTGCTTTGTCAATGTTATGTGGGGTTGATATCAAGGTGTTACATAAATTATAATTATAAGGTTTAGTTTTCTTTTTAACTCTATTTCATATAAGTAGTCTATGTATTTACTATTTTTATCAAATAATCATCAAATAATAAAGATAGATGATAAATGTGAGTGAGCATCTTTTTAAGTTGTGTAGATTCTATGTGTTACTTATATGAAGTGTTGTATACATAGACAAGGATGCCATTTTTTCATCTCAAGGAGGCTACCATGAGTCATAAACCATGGCCCATTAGCCAATAATAAGTAAGAAGAATGTAATGGGTACTTACTCGATGATGAAATGAGTAATTATAAGGTTTTAATTGCATTTTGATGCTACTTCATGTCACTTGTCTACATCTTTAATATTTTGTGAAATAATCATCAAACAATTAAAAAAGAGGATAAATCTGAGTGTGCATGTTTTTTAGTTGTGTAGATTTTATGTGTTTCCTATATGAAGTGTTGCACATATAGACAACAATGTCATTCTTCCATTTCAATGATTTGTAGGTTTGAAACTGCCATGCATCATGAACCATGGCCCATGAACCAACCAACAATAAATAAGAAGAATGTAATGGGTACTTACTCAATGATGAAACAAGTCCTACAACATTTTCCTTGAAAATGGTTTTCAATCCTCCTCGGGTATTGTGAAGAAAATGTTTTGAGGATGGTTGGCCATAGCTATAGAAGAAGAAGTATCATCGTCATTGAGCAGAAAGCATAATAGATTGTCACCATGTGTTACCTGCACATTGTTGAGATAGAGATATGTCAACCACTGTGTATTCGCCCCCATTTAAATAAATCAAAAGCACTAGACAAAAAGCGGAATAGCTTGTCACCATGTGTTGTTTGCACAGCACTGAGACAAAGATGTGCCAGTGATTGTGTATTCACCCCCTATTTTCATAAAAAAAAATTGACCATTCACACACCATAAAGCACAAAAAAAATCTATAGGGAAAAAAAGGCACAAAGCACTATAAAAGAGAAAATAATTTGCGTAAGCACAAGCAAAGGCAATGAACATTATAAAGAGATTAGATATATTTTTGGTTTTCTCTTTGTTAAACAACTACAATGGTTAAACAAGTACAATGATTAGATGAGACTTATCAATTGTGTAAAAAAATATTGATGTCAAAAATTATTCTTCCCCCTCACCACCATGACACTTATCAATTGTGTGACGTGGCCGATAAAATATTCCATTTGATAGGCATATATTCCATCTCATTCTTTCGCCATATCTGTTGACTTTTTTGTTTTGGTCAGTTATTTTATTTTGAAATCTGGAATGAGTTGATATAATGATGTGGTCGATGAAATTGGAGAGGTTGATTTGACCTTTGAAAAAATGAGCTTTGGTTTCTTTTTATTGAAAGATTACCTTTGTCCAATGATGAAAATTCTTTTGAGTGCAATTTATTTATGTATTTAATTTACATCTTTGCATAATTGGTTCCTTAATGGACAGGTATGGGAAACTCCTAAACTACACTAAAGACCGATTGGAGGAGTGCCTCCCTTGTGTTGGATCTCTATCCTTCAACAAACAAGGGAAGTACTTTCTTAGGTGATAGTGGAAAATCCTTCCATATGTTACACTAGTCAAGCACCTTGTGAAGGCTTTGCACAAGTGATAGATTGGTTGATAACATGANCATATATTCCATCTCATTCTTTCGCCATATCTGTTGACTTTTTTGTTTTGGTCAGTTATTTTATTTTGAAATCTGGAATGAGTTGATATAATGATGTGGTCGATGAAATTGGAGAGGTTGATTTGACCTTTGAAAAAATGAGCTTTGGTTTCTTTTTATTGAAAGATTACCTTTGTCCAATGATGAAAATTCTTTTGAGTGCAATTTATTTATGTATTTAATTTACATCTTTGCATAATTGGTTCCTTAATGGACAGGTATGGGAAACTCCTAAACTACACTAAAGACCGATTGGAGGAGTGCCTCCCTTGTGTTGGATCTCTATCCTTCAACAAACAAGGGAAGTACTTTCTTAGGTGATAGTGGAAAATCCTTCCATATGTTACACTAGTCAAGCACCTTGTGAAGGCTTTGCACAAGTGATAGATTGGTTGATAACATGACCCAAAGACACCATGCGGAAAATTATCTGTGCATACCATAAGTTGATGGAAAAATTAAAATATCCAGTATAATGTTGGAAGTTTGACAGTGACGATGCGTAGGAAGAGGACCCTCGGGGCTTATAGATCAATTAAACCAAGGGTGAGTGCACAGTTCAAGGAAAGGCATTCAATATTATTACATCGGACTATATGCGACTATTAAAAACAAAGAAACAAAATATAGGCACATAAGAAGTGCCTGAGATGGCCATAATTAGTGATTATTGGGATCAAGAAACAGTGACACAAGTGGTAGACTTGGTGAAAGAATATGAAGACCTATTTCCAAGGATTTTTTTGGAGATGAAGGGGAGTGTGGAATTCATCAGAGAGATGACGATTAAGTTGAAGCCAAATGCTAAGCCAGTCAAGAAGAGACCATATTGACTAAACCCAAAGTACAAAGAAAAAATGTGCAAAGCATTGGATCAAATGTTGGAGGCAGGGATGATTGTCCCTGTGGAGGATTCAAACTGAATTATCCTAATAATGGTGCAACCAAAGAAGACAATAAATCTAAGTATTTGTGTAGATCTGCACAACTTAAATGTAGCATGTGTACATGATCCCTTTTCAACAGCATTTACAGACGAGGTTTTGGAGAACGTGGGTGGGTGAGAAGCTTACTCATTCACAGATGGATTTTGAGGCTATCACCAGGCACGGATCATAGAAGAAGATAGAGCCAAGACAACATTTGTGACATAGTGGGGATCATTTGCATACACAATAATGCCATTTGGCTTGAAGAATGCACCTGCAATGTTTTTTAGAATTGTGGTCACAACCTTTAAGGAATTCATGCATAAGTCTCTAGAGGTATACTTAGATGATTGGATCGTTTTCAGCCTGCTCAAGGAGCATATGTTGGTACTACAGTTGATGCTATGTAGATGCAAACAATTGCATATCTAGTTGAAATTGAAAAATTGCATCTTCTATACATTATTTGGAACACTATTGGGATATGTTGTGTGCAAGGAAGGCTTTCTAGTAGATTAGGAAAAGATTGTTGCAATAGTGGACATGTTGGCCCCCACTTCAGTAAGAGAACTACACACAACTTTGGGACACACAAGTTATTACAAACAATTTATACAAAGTTACACAAAGGTTGTTGCACCATCGGAGAAGCTACTTCACAAAGATACCAAGTATGTGTTGGACCCATGAATGTCAAGAGGCATTGGACATGCTGAAAGAGAGATTTGGTGATTGCGTCGATCTTGATATTTCCAAATTAGACCAAGATATTCCATGTGCATATGGATGCGTCCTCAATTTCACTTGAAGCAGTGCTTGCACAACCTAGAGAAGACACCAATGATCATCCAGTCTATTTTTCCAATAGGAAGCTATCAAATTTTGAGAAGAATTATACAACCACGGAGTGCGAAGGACTGGAAATAGTCTATGCCTTGTGGAATTTTTTACATTACTTACTTTACACTCCCTTCAAGTTTTTTACTGACCATTCAATGTTGAAGTACTTGGTCAATAAGATAGTGTTGGGGGGGGAGGATATGTCGATGGATTTTTCTTTTCCAAGAATTTGAGTTTGAAGTAGTAGTAAAGCCCGACAAACACAATGTTTGGCCTTATTATCTTCCGAGGATAGAGTCACCAGAAGCGAGAGACAATTTAGATGATGAGCTCCTAAATGCACAACTCTTCAGGGTTGAAGCAATATCATATCAACTAGCATAGATTACATCCTACTTAATGAAAATCCATGCACCAGAGGGATACACTGAGGAACAATGCAAACAACTAGTGACTTCGAGCATCAATTACCAGTTGATCATTGGGTAATAATACAAGATTGGTGCAGATGGGATCTTGCACAAGTGCATATTAGAACAAGAGCACAACATGGTCATCTATGAGGTGCATGAAGGATTTACAGAGGGACACAATGTAGGAAAGGAAACTGTGCAGAAAGTGTTGTACACAGGGTTATGGTGGCCATTAGTATTTGAATATTCTAAGGAATATTGAAAGCATTGTGATGTTTTCCAATGGATAGGGAAGCCTTCAAGAAGACATGAACTACCTCTTTCCCCTGTCACCACACTAGAGTTGTTTGAAAAATGGGAAAAATTTTTTGTGGGTCTGATCAATCCACTTGCGTAGAAAACTAGCATGTGCTATAATATTACCGCAACAAAAATACTTGACCCAATGGTTAGAAGCTACACCTATGAAATATTGTACTGCAGAGACGACCCCGTGCTTCATTTTTGAGAATGTAATCACTATGTTTGGCTACCCAAATTTTTTTATGAGTGATTAGGGCATGCATTTTTTTAATGACACCATATGTGCACTAACTTAGGAGTTCTTGATCCAACACAAAAAGAGTACCACCTATCACACATAGGTCAATGGCATAGTTGAAGTGTTTAACAAGATATTAGAGCATGCACTGACTAAGGTATGTAAAGGACTAATAAATGGAAGTTATATGAAGGTGTATTATGGATCGCAGGTGTCAGATATGCCATGAATGGATGCAGGTTCAATTTTAGCATAAGGCAGGGGTTGGTAGGTAGGAGTAAAGGTAGGTATCCGACAATAATAATTAGTAGGGTAGGACAAAGTTTGGTAATTTTTCGGGAAATATAGGTTTGTACTTCCCAATATTTGTAAGATTCGACCAATATGAAGCGATAACTACCAAGGTACATGCTACAAGACAGGACAACTGGCTCCCCATAAGTGGCTTAACAAACACATAGGAAAATGTGATGACATACGGGTAGGAATAGTGTGTGATGACAGATTAGTATGGCATAGGGAATGGGAATACTCATAGTACTAGGTAAAATTGGAAGATAGTCATCATGACAGTCTAGGAATCAGATGCAAAGTTGGATAATGGGCCATGTGGGAGAAATTACCAACTCGACTATTTATAATTACCATTACCTCGCTACCAATCACTTTTGGTGAGGATCAAACCACAAAGTTTAGATATCTTAGAGAGTAGGGTGTAGTCTAAGCCAAGTCAGAGAGTCAAACCCATTTCTCATCCAATTACAGAGCTGGGAAAAGATATTAGGAGATAGCAGTGTTGAAGATTCAACATACCCAAGGATTCCCTTGAGCAATGGCTACCTCCAACCGGTAGAAGCAACATGCTACAGTGCCGAAAACAACTAGCCCCCAAGTGATGATTGTTGAGTTCCTTGGAACAAACCACACCCACAAATCTCACTTGGGTAGGGGACCTAGCTTATAGAGTGCTAATGACAACACTTGGGATGCAACATGGTTCTTTGAATTGTGATTTGAATCCTATGCAGACGGTATCCTTGACCCCAAGGGACATGAACAAATGATCCCTAGGAAATGAACCAACCCCAATTTTAAAGAAGGAATTTTCTCGCTCATGGTTATCCCCCATATCAAGTGCAACTTCCCTGGTCCCCACCAATCTCCCGCATCCTACGAGAGACACGAAGAAGATGACGGGAAAGCACAATGGAGGTGCTAGGATTCCATGTGACTTAAGGTTGAGATCGATGATGGAAAGGTCAAGATCCTTGATGAATGAAGACTTCACATTTCAACCTTAGGGTTTGGAGAGACATTATGAGGCCGAAAAATGCACCACACCAACCAAAGATGGACATATTTCACCCACACAAGGATTGTTGAAGATATCCCACAAGTTCGACTCAAGTGTTCTAAAAACTTCATCATTGAGATAATGATGTAGAAACTTCATTATTGTTACGAGGAAAATCACTATATGGCATGGGGTAAACCACAACAAACAGAATGACTGCATAAATCAACTCTAATCCCAAGTATGCTATATAAATGAAAGTGCTAACAAGACAAGATAAAGAGCATACCTCATCCAGACGTTCAATGAAGACCACAATTGAGCACATGACTCAAAGCTTTATACCTGCAACTTGTCCTCAACAACCAAGATACACAAGAATATGGTGATAATATATAATGTTAACACATACAATAGTATAATCCATTAACATTAACAAAGACGCCCATGGAATAATAATTCAAATATTTGCAAGATATCGATTGGACGAGAAAATAGTATTACTATTAAAAAATGATCAACAAAAGTGTATAAGTGACAAACTTCCGTGTCGGCACGTCTCGGAACCTAGAAACTAAATCGCTTCCAACTGGGCCTCCACCACTTCAATCCTCCACCAAAGGCAAGCTCATATAAGAGAGACAATGAGGTTCTCCACCAAAGAGGGAAGAGCTCTGAGGCTGAACAATGTGTTCAAAATTGAAAGGACAAAGGGACACAGACTCAATATGAAGTGAAAATTTCACCAGAGTATGGATCTCATGACGTGACATGGAAACCTAACACAATTTTTAATTTTGAGCACCAAACTCGATGTACGTGCGTTGTAGTGGTGCAACTTGTGTATACACGTGTTGTCTAACTTGTAGGGTGCGTATATGTGGAAAAATATGATTTTTTGGCTCTATGAAGTGCAAAAGGGGACTTCAAGTCTACATAGGGAAATGGAAAGGCCTTTTGAGCAAGTTGCATGGGGTGAGGAAAAACTTGCTATAACAAATTCCCCCTGATGTGTGAGGTCAGAGGAGTATCTGCGATGGCTGAAATACATTATAATTCCCAGAAGTGAAGTAATGGAGACTCAACTGGAAGAACTAGTCGCTCATAAGAATATTACAATCCATAATGACTTTGTGCACATGGCTACCAATCTGAATTATACTGCAAATCCATGTGGAAATATACCAAACAACTGTTCGTGGCCATGAATAGACAATACAAAGTAGATACATGCCATAGGTTGTCATAGTCATGAACAAGGCCCAATGGAAACCAGTCTCAAAATAAATATGAAGATATTTGTATACAATGGAGTACAATATGATCTCCCATGATCATTGAATTCATATAGCTATTGGTCCAATGAATGATAGCAATAGCTCAGGAAAGTTGCTACTATAAACGGATGTCTTCAAGTCTTCTACACGATCTGCCAAAGGTGTAAGTCTACATCATGTGAATAGAGGAGTTGAGGTCGAACATAATGAGACTTCGTTTGATTACCGATCATTAATGTATACTGTTAACAAACGCAAGACAACCTATCGATAATGAAAGTAGGTATCAAGGCACCGAGTACATTCTTACAAGTGTGAATAAATGTGTCGAGGTAGAACACTTGAAGAATCCATCGATCAAGAGACATTGATGTATTCCCAACTATAGATGGCCGGAGAACCTTCCACTGATGACTGCAAGCCTCTAGGTACTCATAGGACTCTAGGCCTCGTTTCCATAATAGATGAGCTGAATTTGATGGAAGGAGACCCACTGAAAGGAGAGCATTGAAGAATCTCTCATCAGTCAACACAATGTATAAATCAATAGCTTGATGATTTGGAGGAACTCGGACGAAGAGGATGTTCACGAACCAACGAGCCTGTGCATTTTTCGCATGCACCAGATGCAAGTAGTGCACAAAAAATACCCTATGAACAACAACCAATAAGGAAAACTACTGACAAAGGAGAGGAAACCACCAATAAGGAAAACTACTGACAAAGGAGAGGAAACCACCAATAAGGCTAATGGCATCCAAGACACTGCACAAATCCCAATGTGTGAATATATTTCTTGTTGTCGAACACAAAGGAAATCCACCAGTCAGTGACCAATGAGGAGATGTCGACTGATGGGTTCAAGGTTACCTACCCATAATGAAAGTAGGACCAGAGTGCACGGTAGGACTACAACATCATGTAACTCTGAGACACACCAAGGGTATGGCCGACATGCAAAGTCAAGATTTCTGAGAAATGGCTGACACAGGCTTATAGACATCCTTTGAACAAGAGCATGAGACATATGGAGGATACTGGCAGCATAGACTTGATGATGAAACTTTGTGATGCAGGAGGAATCAATCAAACTCTCCATAGGGACTGAAAGAATAACCAGTTAGAGGAGTAAAATCTAAGTAACGAACTCATCTTCCTAAGGTCATGCTAAACCAAAAATTTGGATGACAAGTGGACTCAAAAGTGTGTGCTCTGTTCAAAGGCGACACGACTGCTGCCAATATGAGATAATAATATTTTCCCAACAGTGGAACATACCTATGCTTAATGCAAGGAGGTGCATGCAAGGTGTAGACACTCGGGGGAATGTTTCCTCTTAGGGTACAGGGTATCAAGCTGCAAAGGATATAAACAAGGATTTGCTTGGTTGGTGATGCGAATTGTTGAGGTAATAGGCTTATAATGAGAAAGAAAGAACCAACAATAGGCTCAAAACTACAAGCAAGAGGATGAAATGCAATTACAAATTAACTCCAAAGAATGTCCTTTTGTGTAAATTTAGTCCCCTAGGCCCGAAAAAGTATAAAAAAATGCCCAGGAGAACTCTTCTAGCCACTAGTGACTAGAGTATTCATTTTTCAAAATTAGTCTACTTGGTCCTAAAAAGGGTTAAACTTACACCAAATAGACGTCCTTTCAAAGCTAGTTAATGAGTGTGAAAGAGACAAGTACACTTGACAATATTTTTTATTTTTTAGAGAGTCGAAAAAGAGCCTTAACTAAGACTCAAGAATGTTGTTCTAAGAAACATATCATAAGGGAGGCCAGGGCTCCCATGCAATACTTCTGTTGAAATTCATCAACTCACAGATAACTGACACAAGTTTGGGAAAACCAAAAAATTTCCAAGTCGAGGAGGATAAAATACTTGCATAGGATTCTTGCAGAGAAGGAAGTCAAGGCTCTACGAGATCATTCCAATCAAAGGAAACCATCCTAGGACTTGGAGGGAGCATACTCAGAGAGAGTGAAATGCTCCCTTGTTAAGAAGGTATAGGACTAGAAATGATAAGGACATGGTCGAAAGACGCATCACCCCCCAAAACAAGAGTGGGATTGACCGAATATTGCATTGAAAATGTCACTTCCTCAGGCTTGTCACTCTCCAAGAGAAGAGTGGGATCAACCGAAGATTGCATCGGCATGACCACTGGTTGAACAAGATGCAAGACAAGGTCAAGAGATGCATCACTCTCCAAAACAGGAGTGGTGTCGGCCGAAGATTACATCGACACAATTGTTGTATCAACCAAAGAATGATTAGATTGTTGGGAAACCAAAGATGACTCAGGACCCNGTTGAACAAGATGCAAGACAAGGTCAAGAGATGCATCACTCTCCAAAACAGGAGTGGTGTCGGCCGAAGATTACATCGACACAATTGTTGTATCAACCAAAGAATGATTAGATTGTTGGGAAACCAAAGATGACTCAGGACCCGAAGGGCCCCCAGATAAGGATTGCGCTTCTCGTACCACCACAGTAGCAAGGCAAAAATGAGTAAGGTGATCTCATTTTCAAAGTATACAAAGGGCTTACGTCTTATACGTCGAGGCTTCTAAATCATATGAATGCCCCCAACGTAACTTGCAGTGGTTGGTGACATGCTCCCAGCATGACTTGCAGAGGCTAGTAGCTCATCTCCAACATGAATTGTAGAGGTTGGCGATGAATCCACAACATGACTAGAAAAGGTTGATCATGTATGTGTAGTGTGACTAGCAATGACTAGAGTTGTGCCACCAGGATGACTTGCAGTGTATGGTTGCATGTATTCAACATGAATTGCAGAGGTTGTTGACTTATCTCCAACATGACTAGCAGAGGTTGGTGATATAATTCCAGTATGACTCGCGGTGACTAGACTTGTGCTTCCATCATGGCTAGTTGAGGCATTTGAGACCAAGGTTCCGAGAAAGACTGGTTTTGAGAAATTATGGGCTAGGAAGGGTTTTGGTATACACCATGGCCTTGTCCAACAGGATAATATCCTCCTCCAAACTGATTCATAAAGGATTGTAATGGCATCGTCATCGAGGAAGCCACTTGAGAAGATAAAGTAACATGGCAAGGGTTACTCGTGTGAGGATATATTTTTCCCCAAGACGAAGGAACTTCGTGAAGGGGATTTCCCATACTATAAAATTGACTCCCCCCAGATGAAACACCTGAGGACAAACATAGGTCTTCCATGGGGAAAGTGTTCATAGGAACTGGCATAGCAGAAGAAGGATAGATGGACGGGATGTAATAAGTAGAATGACCACCCATTTGAGCACTTGCTCCTGGAAAAGTGAAGATATGATTGGATCCATAGGAAGGAATATTCCAACATCCTACTGTAAGAGTTGGTTGAGGGATATGACTCCCACCAAACGAAAATGGAGAATAAGGAGGCATCGTGCCTCGAGACCCAAAACTAGGATTCACATAAGGGGATGAGACAAAGGATGGCAAGTGTGAAGACATGTATGGCATACCATGAGAAAAATGATTAGAGGCCCAACATATTGGTTGAGTATCATGATTCAACATACCACTCAAAAATACAAAAGGATTCGTCCCCATGGAATGAGAAAAGATCATGGGTTGGGTAGCATTAACTGAGGGAGTCATGGGGGCTCCACTAACCATAACAATGAAAAACCACGATGCAATAAAAAATCCTAAGGATAACTAATAATCAAAGAGCACACCAAAGTAAAACAAAAAGGCCAATGCACATAAACATGATATAGTGGCTGAAAATTGGCCTCCCTCACTAGAGTAGGCATGCCTCACCCAAGAGGGGCCTGAGACTCCCTTCAAAAGATCGGAGGTATCATAATCAATGATAAGGGCCCTCATGGGCTTAATAATGCAGTCGGTCATATCCCCCTGAAGAGTTAATCCTCCATAAAGGTTGTGTGTTGTCCGACACTTATCTGACTCAGGGTACCTAAAGAATAACCCCTGCAATTAACCTTTGTGGCTACCTATGTCAAGCAACTAAAACCACCACGATATAACCAATGCACAAGCGAACAGTCGTAAGTCAGGTCCACCATATGGGCAGGGTAACAAAGCCTGAAATATTGAAATCACCGCCTCTCACAGAGGTAAAGGTACTAGCAAGACCCCCAAATATGAATAGATCCCCAGAAATATCTCTGAAACTAAGAAGGTATTAGAGGGCTATCTCTGCAACCAACTTCGCGCGACCTCGTGCTTAACTCCAGTGTGAGTGGAGCGTCCTAACGTCACTAATTATACAATGGATTTCACCACTCCCTGGTCAGACACATATGTTGAGTTTAATAGACTTGGAGAAGTTGACTCACAAAATCCTATTCCAAGGCCCTATATCCTATGCTTGTTTGTGTAGTCTAAAAAATGAAATTGTTTCTAATCAATTTTAATTAATCAACATTACTTTTAATGGATTTTTTTACTCAAAAGACATGGTCGTGAAACTGACGATGTTATGACTCAACATATCAAAGAAATGAATATAAACAAAGTGCTAAGTCCTAATATCAAATTCTCAAAAGATGGTAAGCTTTCAAAATGCAACTTTCAATTCAACTCTACAATTCCAATAAGATGCAATCTTTCCATATATGTATCAAGATCGATACTAAACAACCAAAAGAGCAAATGCCATAATGCAAAATGAGAAAAATGTATTTTTTTGTTTGTATTTTCGATATAAAGAAATGAAAATTCAAGGAATGAACATTAGCTTGATATACAAACCCTACTACAAGAAAAAAGAGACAAGCCAAGCAGGATACCAAGAAGCAAACACTCAAATCGAGATGCAAGGACAACCAATGAAAAAGGTTTCCTGTCACTCTACAAGCACTCAACAGTTAGGACAGAGACCTAAGAAGACTTAGAAACCATCAAAACTCACCCAACAAACACCAAACTCAACAAGTAAGCTTAAAAAGTTGATGTATGTGACTCTTTTAGAAAAACTCGCGTATGTACGCGCCCTATAGAAGGACAACTCACGTATGTACACGTCTGTCAAGGGGAAAACCACATATATGTATTAAAACATTTTCAGGGTAAGGACAAGGCCAAGAAACTTAGATTCAAAGTAAAAATAGGCTATCAAGCAATCATACGATAAGGAAACTCAGGCTAATTGAGAGCAATCGAAGGAGAAAAACACTCAAAACCCCAAAATAGAAGATTCAATCCCCAGTATGGTCGTCAATTATGTTATGAGGAAAATCACTCTATGGAATGGGGTAAACCATAACAGACGGGATGACTGCAGAAATCAACTCTAATCCTAGGTATGCTCTATAAATGAAAATGCTAACAAGACAAGACAAAGAGCCTACCTCGTCCAGACGTTCGATGAAGACCATCGTTGAGCACGTGACTCTAAGCTTTATACCTGCAACTTATCCTCAACAACCAAGATACACAAGCATATGATGATAATATATAATTTTAGCACATACAATAAAAAAATCCATTAACATTCATAACAAATACGCCTATGGAATAATAATTCAAATATTTGCAAGATATCAATTGGACGAGAAAATAGTATTTCTATTAAAAAATGATCAACACAATTGTATAAGTGACAAACTTTCGTGTTGGCACGTCTCAGAACCGAGAAACTAAGTCCCTTCCAACTGGGCCTCCACCACTTCAATCCTCCTCCAAAGGCAAGCTCATATAAGAGAGACAATGAGGTTCTCCATCAAAGAGGGAAGAGCTTGGGGGTTGAACAATGTGTTCAGACTTTAAAGGACAAAGGGATGTAGACTCAATGTGAAGTGAAAATTTCTCCAGAGTATCTTTTCTCTCAAAATTTGAATTCTCTCCTCTTCCACGGTTTGGATATGGCCCAATTTATAGCCTTCAAATGAAACTGAAGGGCCGAGTCAGAATGTTTCTAGTATATGGAAGGTCAAGGATCATGGATCTCGTGACGTGACATGGAAACCCGACGCAATTTTTAATTTTGAGAACCAAACTCAAGGTACGCGGGATGTAGTGGTGCAACCTATGTATAAGCATGTTGTCTAACTTGTAGGGTGCATATATGTGGAAAAATATGATTTTTTGGCTCTGGGAAGTGCAAAAGGGGACTTCAAGTCTGCATAAGAAAATCGAAAGGCCTTCTGAGCAAGTTGCATGAGGTGAGGAAAACTTGTTATAACAATTACATCAAGGATGAGATGACTAATACTGTTGGGGGCATGTTGGCACCCTAAGGTTTTGGAAATACCCTGCACATGCCACAAAGTTGGCACTGTGCACACGCTAAGAGTTTTCGCCGAGTGACACCAAGATTTAGCACATGCATCAACCAATGTTCTACTGTGCGCAAAGAATTATAAAGTTTGCATGCATTCCAAATCCTTGAAGATATTTGATAATTCTTGCAACCATTTTTGTAACAACCCGACTTATCATGGTCGAGGTTGTGGGTGAGATGGAAAGGTTGTTATGATTGCCACACTTCAGTAGAGAAAAGAGGAATGCATGTGGATATGTAAGGGTTGGGTTTTTGGTTAACTAGTAGTGCATTGTTATGTTAGTTGGGATGAGTTAGAGCTTTAGTTAATCATTGTATCAGTTCTTGTTATGTTCTACTTCACTAGTGGTTCAGGAGATGTTATGTGAACATGAGAGAGAAAGTAGATAGATATATGAGTGTATTTGTTGGTCTATGTTTCACTCTGAATGCACTTTGAGTAGGCTTCAGACCTATGTGTATTTAAGTGTAACTAAATGAACTGAGATTAATGAATGAAGTCTAAAGCATCTTTGTCTCTGCATATTATGGATTCTAGTATGAATGCATGCCAGTTCTTCATTATTATGTGTAGCACTCATATGTATGTTTTGAATGAAGGTGAAATGATTGCATGGTTTTGATTTGAATGCCTTGTATCTGTTTTATTCCTTCATGATTTTCATGAAACCTATGGTCTCTGTGATTCTCATGGCATCTCAGGTGAGACCTTCTTCAATCCTTGAAGATTGAATATGACGATGCCTATGGGGTATTTTTTGGTAAAGAATTTCAAACCATGTGTCTAAACCCTGAGCCAACAGATACTAGTATAAAAAATATGGCCTCTTGAATTAAATTCTCATACAAAATACATTGAGTCATTTCAGTAAAAGAATGGATTAGAAGCCCAACCAATCCCATTGGCAATACATAAATTGTATGGAAAGCAATGGCACTAGCCTTCCCTTTGATAGGGAATTGGTTAGCATGGAATGTTGGTAACGGGGTAAGCGTTAGGATTGGTATAAATCCTTGGGTGGGTAGTGGAGTTGATTGCAAGTTGTTGGAAGTAGTGATAAACTCTCTTCACAGAGAAGGTATTTACAACCTGGATCAAATAGCTTCTCCAAAAAAATCTACTATATGGAAATAGTATTATAAGAGGGCCAAGTATATAGGACTAGAAGATCGATATAGGAATTAGTGGGAAGCATATGTATATAAATAATTGAGTCATGCATATATTAATGACTTAGAAGACATACTTGTCTAGCCTAAACATTTGGTAATAGGGATCTACACTACAAATCTAGGCTTCAAATAAATGTATCCTTTGGATAGGTGGTAAGATGCACAATGTTAGGCCCGCACGGGTGTAGACGGATTGGCAAGTGCCGTGTAAATGGAAGGAAATTTGTAAATGAGGTCTCATGTTCGATTCTCACCTGGACTTACTCGTGCGCCATTCTTGCGGGCTGGGTGGTTGCACCTAGGGTTATAGTGGTAGCCGCCTGGGGATCGACCCTGTGTCACGCGAGTACGAGAACCGCGAGTTGCCGATTCCCCCAGTAAAAAAAAAGAAAAAAAGATGCACAATGTTAGTGGAAGGCAATCTAGAAAACTAGATCCCCTATAAAGACTAGAATTTTCATGTGGTTGGAAATTGGGAACAAATCCCCCACATGGGAAGTACTTTGGAGAAGGAATAGATTAGGGCCACACAGATGTACATTATGTAAAAGGGAAAATTAAACTATAGGTCACTTATTAATCCTCTACCCCTATTTAAGGGAATTCTTGAGCGAATTCTTGATCCATTTATAGAATTCCTTAGAAACTAGTAGAAAAATCCATAACTAAAATAATCCAAAGGCCTTCAACTCATATAATCATGGGATATTTAGCTATCCAAGAATGTCAAAATCTTCAACGATAAGTACATTCCTCCTTTTCAGTGTGCCATCCTAAAAAAATCAAAATGTTCAAATATTAAATTTGTTTCGAAGATAATTACCTAGAGACAATAGGTTCATGATCCTATAAAAAAATATGGAGTTNACTGGCTTATTCTTTGAGGACACTTGCGAGCAAGTGATCCGGTTATGGTACATTATGATTTTTGCCTTGATTATGAGTTATGTTATATTGAGTATTGAGATTTATATGTTATTTTTCAAGATGTATATATTGAAAGGTATTATGATGAGTTTTCCTGAGTGTGCAGGAAACATGACAGGTTGAGGATGTTGATGGCATCAACGGACTTTCTTGAACTCCAGATTGAGTCAGGGAATGGACTCGTATTTTGGTTTGAGTATTTGATTTACACACATGAGTTTTATGATGATTTCAGTATGGATATTATGTATACAGATTATTGACATTTTCCTTTTCAGTGGATGCAGGCATGGTGGCGCTTGCTAATTCGACTCACATATGGAGTAAAGGGGTCATACACAAAAACCAGATGAATGAGGGAGAGGTGTGGCAACGTCCCTGTCACATCCTACTAGCACTCTCGTTGTGACCTGAACTGAAGGTTAAGGATTACCTAGTTCGAGAGGTTCACAATGCCGAGAGGGCAGAATGATATAGTCGCTCACAAAAAATTCTAAGGGGCCCGCAATAAGGCTTAATCCTTATTCATTAGAAAATCCCTTAGTCTCTCACAAGGTCGATGAGTGGAGTGTTGACTCCAAGTGTCTGACAAACTTTCAAACTAGTTAATGGCGAGTGGCACCTTGGAGCATGGAAGTGAGTCTTGAAGGGCATGTCGTGTAAATAAAATGGTGAGTCAATAAAAACCTAGATGGCCTAGAAAATTTAAACGAATGCTTAGACTTTGTTAGAAAATAGCATACAATTAATTATTAAATTATAAACCAGAAAACTAACAAAGAGTCTAAGTCTAAGAGGTTTGACTAAATAAAACATTAAAAGGGTTAAGGGAATTTAGACTTAATAAATTTAGTAAAAGAAGAACAAGAATCGAAAGTTGGGTTGGTGCAAATGCGGGCATGAAAATAATTAAAAATAATTTTTTACTTAAAAATAAATCTTTTCAATAGAGAATAGGTGGTCAACCTAGAGTTAGTATCCTAAGTCAATCAACCACTAAATCCTAACTAAAAGAAGATTCTTAATCAAACTCAAACTGAAATTTAGTTAGAGGACACAATAAAGGAGGGATTGGGGAACTAAGAGACAACTAAGAAGAAAAATAGGAACAATTTGGGGAATGTGAGGGAAAATGTTTAATTAATTAAAATAAAAATGGATTAAACATGTGCAACTTGGGGAGAGTGTGACATGTGTTGTGGGTGAATAATCCATAATTTAATTATTAAAATTGTTTATTTGTGCATGAGAGGACATGTGTCAACGCACTTTTTCCTACAAAAGAAATGGGTGAGGAAGAGAGAATGGACCCTATTGTTGGATGAATGTTATGTCGCTGAAATTTTTGACTAGTTTACTTGTGGAGAGTTGGGTTGCAAGCTTGTGCAAGAGGTGGAAGCCTCTCCTTGCGAGGACAAGTTTGTGCTACCGAGTTTCTAGTTTATTTGTGTGGCCCCTTTGCGGCTTAGGGGGCTAAGGGGGAAGAAGAGTAACCCTAGTGTTGGCTGGGAGGTACCAGTGAAGTCATTTGGTTAGGAGGCCAAGGAGAAGGAACGCACACAAGGTATTAGTAGAAGATCAGCCTCAAGTTCAACATTCGTTGGGTTACGATATATTTTTTTCCTCATTAATTATTGATAATGCAATATTGATTGTGTAAATTATTCAGTCCGATTAGGGGAAACTTTATTGTGTATGGAGTTGGTATAGATAGACTTTTATCATATTGTAAATCAAAGAGAATAAACCTTTTAATTCCTAGCTTTATACTTATTAGATGATTTGTTTATATGTTGTTCCATGAATGAATTCATGGTATGTCTAATGACGAAGTGATATAAATTGTTGTGTGTGAATCAATTCCAATAGGTACCCATATATCTAGTTGGTAAATCTATGTTTTATCATTCATGTTAATCATGTGGAAATTAAAAAAAAAAAAAGGTGTAACCCAAGGGTTAGAATAATAATAATAATAAAACAAGAAAAGTATCATGTATGTTTATAATTTCTGATAGCATTTCTCTGTTGAAATCTAATATATGATTTTCTTTAACAATAATTTAACTCCGGATTGATGTAATGAGCATACCCACATTTAATTTCAGTTAAAAGTTTGTGTTATAGCAGTGAATAAATGACTATCTTCCTCGCTGTGAATATCATCCAATGTCTTTGAAATTTATGAAAATAAGAATGCATTCGCCGTATGTGTAGAAAATTGAAAGAGAAAATACCGATTCACTTATTTATTTATATAATTGTGTTGGTTAATTAGTTTTTATTTAAAAGAAAAGAAAAGAAAATTTGATACACCTTTTTTGTTGAGCCTAATTGTTCAAATTTTAACCAGTAATTACCCTCACGTAGGATGTATATGTTATCTCATGTTCGAGACTATGATCTTGTCCCTTATTTTGGGTGCTTCCTTTAAAGTGAAGGTACAACGGGTGCTTCAGAGTCAAATCCTAAATTAGGGCTACCTTGGATCTGCATTTTCCGTTACCTTGTGTATACAAACTCCGTAAAGTAATACTCTATTATTTGGATGACTGTAACCTACTTTACAGATCATGAGTGAATATTCCTGGCACAACGATAGATCCTATCACCAAATTTTATTCTTTGATTAATTTTTAATATCACGTCATTGGTGATGCTCTCGTCACCCTTCTCCTCACCCGAATATTAACAGTTATGCATATCGATTCTATGACCGGAATAACAAACTTACGTTTCATTACAAACACTTAGGTCATGATTGGCAGTGGACTTAATTTCACTACAGTTTTGATCATAATAAATATAACGGACTTGAGTTCCCATCAATAACAACGTTGTCCATGATATAATGGTTTCTACCATTAAATCTTATTGTTGTCCAACCTTATTTACTATTAACAGTATTATTAAATTTATAATTCGACTTTTAATAATCGTAATACTAAAAGTGATTTTTAATAATTATAACAAAAAGGGTAGTGTGATAATTATATCTTTGGATAAGAGCTGGGTTGATAAGTTAAATAAATCAAATTCTCGGGATAGTGAAATTTTCCGGCACAATTTTGGATTTGACAACAAAGAAGTGATTCCCAACACCTCTTTTAACTCCAGATACATTTATTATTGTTGGAACAAAACTTGTTTATCCATTTATAATCGTCCAATTATATACCGTCTTAATGCTATGTAGTCAATGTGATGAGAGATTTTTTAAAAATATTCAACCTTAAAAAATTTGACTCTAACGCCCTTACGTGGAACTAGGAAGTTGGTGTGAACATTATTCTTATCTATTACTTCATGTGGAACCTGGTGTGTGTGAAGATATTCGGTGATTTCCTTTTTACTATTCTATATTCAGTTTCAAAGGATTTCTGTGTTGAATCCTCAATCCCTGTCACGTGGACATTATTTGATTTAAGTATGATGTTACCAGAGATACTATGTGACTACAATAAATTGTTATGACTTTGGCACTACCATGATTCGATGGTTCTGAATTTTACATTAATAAGTTTTTTTTTACTTACATAATGTTACTGCCTTAAGATCTTGTATTTCATCCTCGAATTTTTTTGACTTTTCTTGATTGTAGTACATTAAAATTTGTTGTGCCATCTGTCGTAGATTGCCTTAATTTCTTGAGATTAGTATTGTTGTAAAATTTCTCTTATATTATTGATAAGTCCGACTCCTAGTTTAAAACATTAGTCCCTTATGTATGTCAAGTATTTCTTTGAAGATATAATATAATGCTTAAGTATTGTAATTAGTTGAAGAATAAATTAGTGACAATTTAATTACAATTAATCCCTATACTATCCATCAAAGTGAGACTTTAAATGGTCAAAATGAATCGAATGAATCTTGGACTTGAGTGTTGATTATGTGTCTTGAAGGTCCTAACCTTGCAGGTGTAGGATTGGGCAGGTATAAATGGTTATCCTTGCCTTCTCTCATGTGATCTGATGTTAATGATTTTACATGTTAGACTTATTAAATTACTACTTGATAAATGTATCATAATCGTGTTGTGAAGTTGATGTTGAGTATGAAAAGTGATGTTGATTAAGAATATATATCAAATACATGTAGTTATAAATGTATATCAATTGTCGTTTCTTATGGAATTGTCATACCGGATAATGTGTAACCTCGTTAGTATTCAAAAAAAATATATAGAAGAAAAAAAAACTTTGTTATTTCATTATATTAGCTTAACTCATGTTGTGTACATAGGGGTTGTTACATATGGTATTAGAGATTATTCAACTTTGCGACACCAGACCCGTATGCCTTCCATTGTTTTATAGTTAATAGTTAATGAGGTATCGCTGATACAATTTGAAATGTTTTCCTTGCAGGTGTCATGGTTAGAGGATAGAGAATGAGTAGACGTCGGGCTATGGGAGGAAGAGGAATGCCACCTCCAAGTACGTCAACACTTGAGGGATCTGCTCCACTGGGAGAAGGACAAACTAATGAGCAAGAGCAAGTTGCAGTGGGCGAAGTCGTGGGAATGATGAGGTCTTTTTCATAGGATGCCTGAGGCACTGATAAATCGCCTTGACCGCAATGAGGGAAGGGAGTTTGTTCCCAACGAGGGTTTGCAACACCCTCCTATGGTGATTGGTAGTTTTCATAGAGAACTTGAGAAGGTAAAATTTCCTGAGTTCATGGGTTCTACGAATGGTTTAGTCGTTGAATCTTGGTTGGGGAATATGGCAATGTGATTTGCATTGCATGATTATACCTCCAACATGAAGGTCCGCATGATGGTATTTCAACCGAAAGGGAGTGCACTTCTTTGGTGGAAGACACTCTTACCACAACTGAACATGGTCGTTGAAGATGTGTCATGGGAGTTGTTCGAGGAACGATTTAGAGAGAGATACCTTTCTGAAGAGTTCATTGAGCGCCAACTTAATGAATTCAATGTTTTACGACAAGGCAGTCGTACAGTACTTGAGCATGAGGCCATGTTCATGGAGTTGCTAGATACACATGCATATGAACACTTATAAATTAAAGGTTAACAATTTTGTGTTTGGTATCAACTTCAACATTCGTGCCAAGGTGAGAATCATGATGCCTCGACTTTGCACGATGCAGTACATAAATATTTTATTGCAAAAGAAGAGTTGAACAATGGGGGTCAAGGCAGGAATCCTTCAAGACAAACATGACAAACACTGCATCAAGTGCTGCAACAACAGACACTTGTTAGGAAGACTTTTGGGCACCATGATACAACCAAAGGACCTGTATTTTCTATCCCATGTAGACCGAATACCAGTCAGAGGACTTCGTATAGAGCACCACCGCAACAACAACAATGTTGTCCTCAACAATAGAAGTAGTCTAGATCTTTTCTATAGAATAGATCGAGGCCTCAGAACCCTAGACCAACAGATTCTTCCTCTAAGACTAGGAGCATCAACCCTAAGAACATATGTTGAACTTGTGGAAAGCCACACTACCAGAGAGATTTCCCTATTGAGAAGGAAAGAGCTGTCAGATCACCGGGACAAACTACAGTGGGATATTTGGGCAAGGCCCATAAGATTCATGCAACAATTAATAATAGCCAGGCTAAGCATCAGTCTACAGTGCTTGAGACTTCAAGTATGATAGGTGATCAACTGTTTAGTGTTTTGATAGATCCAGGAGCTACTGAGAGTTTTATATCTAGTGTTGCACTTAAAAGAATTAAGGTGAAGGCAATTGAACACGATGAGTTTAGATATGTGGAAATGACATCTGGTGCCAAGAAAAAGGTTGGAGGAAAATTTAAGGATTGTAGCATTAATTTGGGTGATTTTGTCACAAGTGTAAACCTATATGTCACAATCTTGGGATCTTACGACATTGTGATTGGAATGGATTGGTTAGAATCACATGACATGACACTTAACTGTAAGATTATATGATTGCGTTTGATTGATGATTTGGGACATAGTAGAGTAATTGTAGGAAGAAACAAAGGAGTGTCTTCAAGATTTATTTCTTCCCGACAATTACATAAAAGTATGCGCAAGGGATGTAAGTTGTATGTTATTTTAGCACTTAATGAAAAAGGTGACGTGGAAAGATTGGAATACTTTCCTGTAGTGTCACAGATTGCTGATGTTTTTCTTGAAGAGCTACTAGGTCTACCGCTAGAAAGAGAATTGGAATTCACTATAGAGTTGAAACCTGGAACAAAACCAATTGCTAGAACGTCTTATCGGATGTTGACACCATAATTGCAAGAGTTAAAAATGAAATTGAAGGAATTGTTGGATTTGAGACTTATACGTCCAAGCGTATCATTGTGGGGTGCATCGACAATTTTTTTAAGAAAGAAGGACAAATCGTGGAGGATTTGCATAGATTATCGTTAGTTAAACAAAGCCATGATCAAGAATCAATACCTGCTACCAAGAATTGATGACTTATTTGATCAAAAGAAGGGATCAACAACGTTTTCAAAGATTAGATTTGAGATCAAGATATCATCAGTTGCGAATCAAAGAGGAATACATCCCTATGACCACATTTAAAACGAGATTTGGAAATTATGAATTTACTTTATTACTATCTGGATTGACGAATGCCCTAGGTGTATTTATGAGTTTAATGAATGGGGTATTTTGTGAGTATTTGGATAAGTTCGTACATGTATTTATTGACGATATATTGATTTACTCTCGGATGAGAGAGGAGCATGAAAAACACCCGAGATTAGTTTTATAATGTTTAAGAGAAAACAAGTTGTACGGGAAACTGGCAAAATGTTCTTTTTATCAGACGATGATTCATTATTTGGGACATATTATTTTGGGATAAGGTATCGTTCTGGATCCAACGAAATTTGAAGCTATTATGGAATGGATAGCACTGATCAACGTGCATGAAGTACGTAGTTTTATGGGATTATCAGGTTACTATCGACGCTTTGTCGAAGGATTTTCAAAGATAGAAAATCCAATCACAGAATTGCAGAAGAAGAGTAAGAAGTTTGTATGGTCTGAGAAATGCACATAATCATTTAAGAAGCTTAAGGAATTATTAATGACAACACTGATAATGAAGGTTCCAAATATGGACAAGGAATTCTTGGTATCCACTAACGCATCCAAGGAAGGATTGGGTGGAGTACTGATGCAAGAAGGTCGAGTTATCACGTATATTTCAAGGAAACTAAGAAGTCATGAAGATAATTACGCAACGCATGATTTGGAATTATTGGCGATCGTTTATGCTTTACAATTTTGGAGACATTACCTTATCGAACAAAAATTCAAATTAAAAACTAATCATTGTGGATTGCAACACATATTTTCTTAGAGTGACTTGAACGCACGACAAAGGCATTGGTCGGAACTTTTAAGTGAATATGATTTCGAGATCTTGTATATCAAAGGAACAATTAACAAAGTAGCATATGCGTTGAGTCGGAGGCCTTGAATTTTCTCAGTAACACCACTACAGAAGAACCTTCAAGAAATGATTTTAGCGTTACAGATTGATGAAGACTGGTACAAGGAAGTAAAATATAATATTAGAAAAGATACGATGATGATACCTCTATATGAGGGTTATTCTTTGGATAGTGACATACTTTTAAGATATAATAACAGAATTTATGTACCACCAAATGACGAATTAAGAAGGTTAATTTTGAACGAAGGTCATTGAGCGATGTATATGGCTCATCCTGGAGTCATGAAGATGAAGGCATACCTTAAACCTTTTATTATTTTGGAAGGGATGAAGAAATATATAGTTAAATATGTGGCGAGATGTCTCGAATATCACTAAGTGAAGGTTGAACATAGAAATCTAGCGGGATTGTTATAACCACATGTGATTCCTGAATCGAAATGGGAAGTCATTACTATGGATTTCATTGTTGGATTTCCACTGATGGAAAGGAGACATGGTTCTATTTTTGTGGTAGTTGACACTTTGACGAAGAGTGCACACTTTATTCCAATTCAAACAACGTATCAGGCACCAGACATAGCTAGAGTTTTTGTTAGCGAGATTGTGAGATTGCATGGGGTACCAAGGAAGATAATATCTAATAGAGGAATGATATTCACAAGAATTTTTTGGACTAGTTTCCAAGAGGCTTTGGGAACACAATTGAATTTTAGTACTACATATCACCCCAAAACAGATGGACAAACAAAAAGAACGAATCAAATTTTAGAGGATATGCATCGAATATATTTGATGGATCGACATAAACGTTGGGAAGATTTTTTACTATTGGTAGAGTATGTGTACAACAATAACAATTATCAGAGAACAATAAAGATGACACCTTTTGAGTTTCTTTACGGATGACCGTGTAGGACACCTCTGAGTTAGGATCGACTAGAGGACAAAGCCTTGGTGGGACTAGAATTGATCCAAGAAATGGAAGATCAGATGCAATCCATAAGGTAAAGGATTAAAGAAGCTCATGGCCGACAAAAAAGTTATGCAGATGTGCATCGTATAGACCACAGTTATGAGATTCGTGAAAAAGTTTTCTTGCTGGTGAAACCACACAAGAGTTCAATTAAGTTTGGAAAGGGTGCTAAAATCTCTCCAAGGTTTTTGGGACCTTTCGAAGCTATGGAAAAGAAAGGACCCATGGATTATCAACTAGCCTTACCTGATTCTTGGAGGCGTATGCACGATGTGTTTCATTTTTCAGTTTTACATCATTAAATTTCATATTTGTCACATGTTATTGACATGAGTTCTTTGTAGGTATCAGACGAGGGGGCTCTCCTAGCGGAGCCGATCTACATACTGGACCATCACACTCGACAACTACGATGACGAATAGTCGATTAGGTCAAGGTCCAGTGGGACAGTTATAGTCCACATTCTGCTACGTGGGAGGACACATATGAGATGCGTCAAAAGTTTCCTTATTTGTTTGATAGATTGGATATATAGATTAGTATCAGATACATTTATTACTTTCATTATTAGATTGTAAAAACTTCAGGATGAAGTTTAAAACAAGAGGGGGTGTATGTAACATCCAGTTCTACTAATCACATTTTTACACCGACTTATTCTTTGAGGACACTTGCGAGCAAGTGATCTGGTTATGGTACATTATGATTTCTGCCTTGATTATGAGTTATGCTATATTGAGCATTGAGATTTATATGTTATTTTTCAAGATGTATATATTGACAGGTATTATGATGATTTTTCCTGAGTGTGCAAGAAACATGATAGGTTAAGGATGTTGATGGCATCAACAGACTTCCTTGGACTCTGGATTGAGTCAGGGAGTGGACTTGTATTTTGGTTTGAGTATTTGATTTACATACATGTGTTTAATGATGATTTCAGTATGGATATTATGTATATGGATTATTGACATTTTCCCTGTCAGTGGATGCAGACATGGTGACGCTTGCTAATCCGACTCACATATGGAGTAAAAGGGTCATACACAGAAACCTGATGAATGAGGGAGAGGTGTGGCAATATCCCTGTGATGGCCTACTAGCACTCCCGCCGTGACCTGAATTGAAGGTTAAAGATTAACTAGTTCAAGAGGTCCATGATTCCATGAGGGAAGACTGAGACGATCGATCACGAATAATTCTAAGGGGCACGCAATAAGACAAAATCCTTGTTCCTTAGAAAATCTCTTAGTCTCTCACAAGGTCATTACGATGGATTTCATTGTTGGATTTCCACTGACGGAAAGGAGACATGATTCTATTTTTGTGGTAGTTGATACTTTGACGAAGAGTGCACACTTTATTCCAATTCGAACAACGTATCAGAAACCAAACATAGCTAGAGTTTTTGTTAGTGAGATTATGAGATTGCATGGGATACCAAGGAAGATAATATCCGATAGAGGAATAATATTCACAAGACGTTTTTGGATTAGTTTCCAAGAGGCTTTTGGAACACAATTGAATTTTAGTACTACATATCACCCCAAAACAGATGGACAAACATAAAGAGTGAATCAAATTTTAGAGGATATGATTCGAATATATGCGATGGATCAACATAAACGCTGGGAAGATTTTTTTACCATTGGTAGAGTATGTGTACAACAATAACAATTATCAGAGAACAATAAAGATGGCACCTTTTGAGTTTCTTTACGAACGACCGTGTAGTACACCTCTGAGTTGGGATTGACTAGCGGAAAAGGCCTTGGTGGGACTAGAATTGATCCAACAAATGGAAGATCAAATGCAATCCATAAGGCAAAGGATTAAATAAGTTCATGACCGACAAAAAAGTTATGCAATTGTGCATCGTATAGACTGCAATTATGAGATTGGTGACAAATTTTTCTTGCTGGTGAAACCACACAAGAGTTCGATTAAGTTTGGAAAGGGTGCTAAAATCTCTCCAAGGTTTTTGGGACCTTTCAAAGTTGTGGAAAATAAAGGACCCATGGCTTATCGACTAGCCTTACCTGATTCTTTAAGGCGTATGCACGATGTGTTTCATGTTTCAGTTTTACGTCATTAAATTTCATATCTGTCACATGTTATTGACATGAGTTATTTGTAGGTATCGAATGAGGGGCTCTCCTAGCGGACCATCGCACTTGACAACTACGATGACGAATAGTTGATTAGGTAAAGGTCCAGTGGGACAATTATAGTCCACATTCTGCTACGTGGGAGGACGCATATGAGATGCATCAAAAGTTTCCTTATTTGTTTGATAGATTGGATATATAGATTAGTATCATATACATTTATTACTTTCGGTATTATATTGTACAAACTTCAGGATGAAGTTTAAAACAAGACGAGGTGTATGTAACATCCATTTCTATTGATCACATTTTTACACCGACTTATTCTTTGAGGAAACTTGTGAGCAAGTGATCTGGTTATGGTACATTATGATTTATGCCTTGATTATGAGTTATGCTATATTGAGTATTGAGATTTATATGTTATTTTTCAAGATGTATATATTGACATGTATTATGATGATATTTCCTAAGTGTGAAAGAAACATGATAGGTTAAGGATGTTGATGGAATCAAGAAACTTCCTTGGACTCTGGATTGAGTCAGGGAGTGGACTTGTATTTTGGTTTGAGTATTTGATTTACATACATGTGTTTTATGATGATTTTAGTATGGATATTATGTATATGGATTATTGACATTTTCCTTGTCAGTGGATGCAGACATGGTGACGCTTGCTAATTCGACTCACATATGGAATAAATGGGTCATACACAGAAACCTAATGAATGAGGGAGAGGTGTGGCAGTGTCCCTGTTATAGCCTACTAACACTCCCGTCGTGACCTAAACTGAAGGTTAACGATTAACTAGTTCGAGAGGTCCACGATTCCATGAGGGAAGACTGAGACAAGCACTAACGAATAATTCTAATGGGCACACAATAAGACAAAATCTGTATTCCTTAGAAAATCTCTTTGTCTCTCACAAGGTCGACCAATGGAGTGTTGAATCCAAGTTTCTGACAAACTTCCAAACTATTCAATGGTGAGTGGCACATTAGAGCACATAAGTGAGTCTTGAAGGGCACGTCGCGTAAATAAAATGGTGAGTAAATAAAAAAACTAGATGACCTAGAAAATTTAAATGAATGCTTAGACTTTGTTAGAAAAGAGCATACAATTAATTGTTAAATTATAAATTCTAACTAAAAGAAGACTCCTAAGCAAACTCAAATTGAAATTTAGTTAGGGGACACAATAAAGGAGGGATTGGGGAACTAAGAGACAACTAAGAGGAAAAACAAGAACAATTTGGGGAATGTGAGGGAAAATGTTTAATTAATTAAAATAAAAATGGATTTAACATGTGGAACATGGGGAGACTGTGGCATGTGTTGTGGGTGAATAATCCATAATTTAATTATTAAAATTGTTTATTTGTGCATGAGAGCACATGTGTCAATGCAATTTTTCCTACAAAAGAAATGGGTGAGGAAGAGAGAATGGACCCTATTGTTGGATGAATGTTATGCTACTGAAATTTTTTACTAGTTTACTTGTGGAGAGTTGGGTTGCAAGCTTGTGCAAGAGGTGGAAGCCTCTCCTTGCAAGGACAAGTTTATGCTACTGAGTTTCTGGTTTTTTTGTGTGGCCCCTTTGCGGCTCGAGGGATAAAGGGGAAGAAGAGTACCCTAGCGTTGGATGGGAGGCACCGATGAAGTCATTTGGTTAGCAGGCCAAGGAGAAGGAACATGCACAAGATATTAGTAGAAGATCAACCTCAAGTTCAACATTCGTTGGGTTACGATATTTTTTTTTGATATTTAATTACTGATAATGTAGTATTAATTGTGTAAATTCTTCAGTCCGATTAGGGGACAAATTGTTGTGTATGGAATTGGTATAGATAGAATTTTACCAGATTGTAAATAAAAGAGAATAAACCTTTTAATTCCTAGATTTATACTTATTAGATGATTTGTTTATATGTCGTTCCATGGATGAATTCATTGTATGTCTAATGACGAAGTGATATAAATTGTTGTGTGAATCAATTCCATTAGGTACCCATATATCTAGTTGGTAATCTTTGTTTTATCATTCATGTTAATCCTGTGGAAATTAAAAAAAAATGGCGTAGCCCAAGGGTTAGAATAATAATAAAAAAAAAAAAACAAGAAAAGTATTCCTGTATGTTCATAATTTCTGATAGCATTTCTCTGTTGAAATCTAAGCTATGAATTTCTTTAACAATAATCTAACTTCGGATTGATGTAATGAGCATATCCACATTTAATTTTAGTTAGTTTACATTATAACAATGAATAAATGACTATGTTCCTGGATGTGAATATCGTCTGATGTCTTTGAAATTTATGAAAATAAGAATGCATTCGCCGTATCTGTAGAAAATCGAAAGAACAAATACCAATTCACTTATTTATTTATATAATTATGTTGGTTAAATTGTTTTTATTTAAAAATAAATAAATTGATACACCTTTTCTGTTGAGCCCAATTGTTCAAATTTAAAGCCCTTATGATCAAGAGATGATCATAAATAATAAAATTTTAACGAGTAATTACCCTCACGCGAGATGTATATGTTATCTCATGTTTGAGATTATGATCTTGTCCCTTGTTTTAGGTGTTTCCTTTAAGGCGAAGATACACCGAGTGCTTTAGAGTAAAATCCTAAATTAGTGCTATGCTGGACCTGCATTTTCCATTACCTTGTGAATAAAAAATACGTAAAGTAATACTCTATTGTTTGTATGACTGTAACCTACTTTAAAGATCATGAGGGAATATTCTTTGCACAACGATAGATCCTATCACCAAATTTTATTCTTCGATTAATGTTTATGATCATGCTATTGGAGCTGCTCTGGTCACCCTTCTTCTCACCCATATATTAACACTTCCACATATTGATTCTGTGACCGAAATAACAAACTTAAGTTTCATTACAAACACTTAGGTCACAATTGGCAGTGGACTTGATTTCACTGTAGTGTTGAGCACAATAATGATAGAGGACTTGAGTTCGCATCAATAACAATGGTGTCCACGATATAATGGTTTCTACCATTAAATATTATAGTTGCCCAACCTTATTTACTATTAACGATATTATTAAATTAATAATTCGACTTTTAATAATTGTAATAGTAAAAGTGATTTTTAATAATTATATCTTTGGATAAGAGTTGGGTTGATAAGTTAAATAAATCAAATTCTCGGGATAATGAAATTTTCCAGCACAGTTTGTGATTTGACAACGAAGAAGTGATTCCCAACACCTCTTTTAACACCAGATACATTTATTATTATTGGACCAAAACTTGTTTATCCATTTATAATCGTTCAATTATCTACCGTCTTAACTCTCTGTCGTTGATGTGATGAGAGATTTTTTTTAAATATTCAACCTTAAAAAAATTTGACGTTAACGCCCTTACATGGAACTAGGAAGTTGGTGTGAACATTATTCGTATCTATTACTTCCTGTGGAACATGGTGTGTGTGATGATATTCTGCGATTTCCTTTTTACTATTCTATATTCAGTTTCAAAGGATTTATGTGTTGAATCCTCAATCCTTGTCACGTGGACATTATTTGATTTAAGTATGATATTACCAGTGATACTATGTGACTACAATAAATTGTTATGACTTTGGCACTACCATGATTCAATGGTTTTGAATTTTACGTTAATAAGTTTTTTTTTTTACTTATGGAATGTTACCTCCTTAAGATCTTGTATTTAATCCTTGAATTTTGTTGATTTTTCTTGATTGTAGTACATTAAAATTTGTTATTCCATCTGTCGTAGATTGCCTTAATTTCTTGAGATTAGTATTGTTGTAAAATTTCTCTTATATTATTGATAAATTCGACTCCTAGTTTAAAACATTAGTCCTTATGTATGTCAAGTATCTCTTTGAAGAGTTGGTAATTTAGGATAATATAGGGTGGGATATATGGAACAAATGAACTAGTAAGGAGTGTCTTCATAGTAATAAAAAATTATAATCCTTAAGTATTGTAATTAGTTGAAGAATAAATTAGTGACAATTTAATTACAATTAATCCCTATACTATCCATCAAAGTGATTAATTTTTTTTATCTAATAAAGTTTATATTAGGTAGTTGAATTTTGAGTTCATTATGAAGTTATAATACTAAGTTTACGTTACTATGTTATAGGAATTATTACAAGTTGAATTAATACCCTTATTATTGATTAAGTACTAACCATTAATGATTATCTGTCGTCATTGATAATTGTCATATTAGTGATTGCATAAGACCCAAATCAATTGATTTTTCCCTAAGATAAATAATGATGAGCTATCTAATTGATTATTTATATGCATGTAATTGGAAGGGAGGATAAGATTAAATAGATTGGCAAATTGTTAGATCAATAGAACAAGCCAAATTGGTTGAGAATTCTATCGTTGAGTTTCGTGATGAAACCTTGATTGTACATTGCAATGAATTTGGTTATCATATGTTGAGTTTTAACCTTTTGTGTTGTGATGGAATTATTTGAAGTATAGTGTCCTGCATCTGTGTATTAGATTAACCTGTTAAATTTTACCTATTACTTAACAATGTTAATTTAGTTGAAATAGACTAGGATTGGTTATGGGTGTAGATACCTTCATGTTCCTCAGAATAGCTGCCAGTCATGAGACTTTAAATGGTCAAAATCAAT
>SNQJ01S0087209.1:0-23309 GCA_010110895.2 Picea sitchensis | reverse complement strand
CCAATTCAAAACCTTAATTATCTTTTACATTATGATGGGTGTCGAGCTTACACTTTAGCAGTCAAAGTGTGACTTTCAGTGATAACAGTTTTGGTGCCGTTGTCGAGAATGGATTTGAGTAGATTGAAAAGCTCCCTGGGAAGAATGGCATTGCACAACTCTAGCTTTAGATGGTGAATGAAGTTGGACACCTTTAGGACTTCAAATTCACCATGGCAACTCCATTGTTTAGAATCTATTGGTGACTCCATTGGAATTATACAAATTAAATGGCTATGAAGGCTATCATGGCCAGGAGGTTTTCCCCACTCAATTTCTCAGCCATAGATGGTTATCCACATTCTGTGCCTCAAATTGATGAATGGAAAGATCTGCTGCCCAGATTTTATGAAGGTGAGAATGACAACCCTATTGATCATGTTCATGAATTTCATGCTTTGATGCAGTAGCTTGAAATCCATCATGAAGATATGTTGATGAAAATGTTCATGTATTCATTGGAAGGCTATGCGATGAAATGGTATAGAACACTCCCTACTTCTAGTATTTCCTCTTTGAAAGACTTTCATGATGTTTTTTATTCTCATTGCAAGATAATTTATCCAGCTGAAAGACTTTTTGAGAATTTTTGTGAGGGGTACGCATCATATATTCAGTATTAAATAAGTGATTCCTCTAGTAGTGATGATGAAGGGGATGATTGCAGAGAGTGAGACTTAGATGATGATTTTCATTATGCTTTTCCTAAATTTGAAGAACAAATGCATCATTCATGTCAAAATCTAGGTCCCCAAGAGAAAGGTCAATATGGACAATCCATCATTTCCTTTTCTCCTCCTTTTGTTGATTCTTTAAGTCAAGAGGTCATTTTATTTTCAGAGTTATTTCATCATGAGGATAGTGTTGTAGCTTGTCATGACCGAATTAATAGCTTACCAGTTTTTGTTGTAATCCCTCCTATTGTTAATGAACCAGTGTGCCATGATTTTCCAAGTTTTGATGACTATGAGGATGTTTTCATGGAACAACCAGTTGTCCCAGCTATTGTACTAATCCCCTCAGCCATTAATAGTCAAATGGTCATTGATACACCTTTGTATGATGATTATGAAGATGATTTCCATGAATAGTCTGTTGAATACTTTATATCAGAGAAGTACCCTTCGCATCAAAGCAACAATAGCTTGTTTCAACCCTCATGTCATATTTTTGTTGCTAAAAAGGAACAAAAAGATGCTAATGTAAGTTTGAAGGTGAAAAAATGAGAAATTGGGACCATAAGCCAAGCTATGATGAATATCTATCACAATCAAAAGATAAGACAAAATAATGTAGTTTCCCAAGCACTTCTAATTGTGATGAATTGCCCTATAAACCCCCTATTCCTCTTGAAGACACAAGATCAATCTCATCAAAAATCCAAGATCAAATGCCATGTGATCATATGAGAGAGGTTGAAATTAAAGAAATACAAGCATCACTAAGCCTTTTTACTAATACACCTCATGACTAGGAGTGGACCAAGGCCATATACATTGAGGATGAATCAGAAAATCAGCAAGCCATGCAACAACAAAGAACAGTGGAGGAAGGACCTAATGCAATACTTTTCCTTTTTACACAAATCAATGTCACAGGGGAAAGTATTGATGATGTTTTTCAGGATCCATTTGCATCCTGTTTGCAAGCAGAAACTGGGCCTAGGCTCATTGATTTCTTCAATGGAAAGTGTATTGCCAAATATTTCTTTGGTGTGCCTTTAAGTAGGAATTATCTCTGACACTTAAGGAAGCACATTTAAAATATTCAAACAGTTCCAAAAATGATGAAATGGATTCATTGGTTGTTGCATGTAACTTCAATGCTTCATTTTCTCAATAATTAGAGTAGGTGTGTGCAATAAGCTTGCTGGACAAGCATCATTTTCATCATTTTTATCAGTTTCAGTTTTCATTTGCATTTAGTTTCAGTTGAAGGTCACAGATCAAAGCATATTGCATAGGTTAAAGGTTGGGAGCAGCCCTGGGATAAGGAACTGAAACACAAGAGTTCTTAGAGCCTCACAAGGAGGACTCTATCCCCCATGGAGCCTATGTTAGCACAAGATTGGTTTATGCCTTGGATTTGCATAAGTCCTTCATTATTCATTTTGACAAATGAATATAATTGTTATTTGATATTTTATTTATTTTGGGGAAAATTAAAATTATATTGGGTTATGCCCAATCTCCAAGTTCAAGCATTAATCGACATCTCAAGACAACACTAGCCAAAGACACATGCCAATGCCAACATATCGATCAAGTTATACAAAAAGCACAAAGAGAGAGACCATCATTCAAATTTAAGGTTCCAAGTGTCAAGAAAAAGCATTGACAACACTCTCAGAAGGTTCCAAGCATCAAAATCACCCACAAGAAGTGTTTACAGTTCTCGATGGTTGCTACAACTAGAAGTAATCGTTCTCCTTTTTTATCTCAATTATTTTGATGGATGGTACTAAGAAATTTACAGATATTTCACAGGATTTACACGACCCAATTGCACATAGACACACAGGTGGGTACTACCTAAATTCACTACCGAAATGTTGGCAGAGACCAAATTGTGCAGAATTATTTTGCAAGGACGCTTCTGCCAGTTTTGAGTGACTAACGTAAAACTTGGATTGTGAACAATTGAGAAGGTATTTTTGAAACCTGTAGGAGGTTTGTTTTGATCAAATTCCAAATAACAAAAGCCTCTCTCAGTTTTTCAAATTGTTTTATGGTTTGAGAGATATTAGACATAGAAGTGGTGCTACCAAAATTCGCTACCAAATTTCCTGTAGCGGTCACAGTTTTTATATTCGCCTTGTTGGGAGGTTGCCACCTGTCAAGGACGATTCAAATGAATTCTCAAATATCAGTTAGATTTCAAGGGACACTTGCACCTAAGTTGTATCTCCATCAAAGGCATCATGCAATTAGGTGGAAACAATTTATTAATGACTTCCAACAATTCCTGAAAATTAGCAGTTAGTTGGATTTTTGTCTCTTTGATTGTTGCCGCCTATCTCCAAGGCTTAGAATCCAATGGGGGATATGGGATTTGACCTCCTAAGGTTATTTTGATGCTATTTTATATTATAGGAAGGAGATATCTGCTAGCCCTTGACCAAGTTTTGGGAGATTCTTGGTCATGTTGACCTATTTTGGGGACTTTGATAGCCTGTCAGAGAAGGAGCGCAAGTCAAAGAGGAGATTGCAGGATCTTGACCCCATTTTGGATCCTTTTGGGGATGTGGGAATATGTAATGGGTATGGGATGTTGGACCATGGGTTTACCCATGTTTAGGCCTATTTGTTAAAGTATAAATAAATGTCTAGGCAATGTAAGAGATATATATGAGGAGAGGTCGATAAGATAAGTGCTAGATCTATGATTTGTAAATGCTCTGTGCATATTGTGAGAAGTTTGCATAGCTAAGTGCAAGAGGTTGTAAATGATTGTGCAGTGCTTTGTGTTGAAACACAAGGAAGAAGGATCTAGCAAGTTGCATAGATATTTTGTCCTATGCGGAGTAGGGTTTTGAGGCTATGTGCATGTAACCCCTTGAAGAAGATAATAAAGAAGAAGAGTTGGTGGACGTAGCCCCAGGGTGGGGGTAAACCACGTAAATATTGTGTTATTCTACTCTGTGCGATGTTATGATGTGTTTGTGTCTTTTGTTTCTAAGTTCTTTAAGATATACATATAGATCTGTTTATGCTTTGTGCTTATGATGAATCTGGATGTTAGATTTGACATAGGTAAATAGACTTAGTGCTTGAATCTGCTAGATCTGATCCAATTGTGTATGTTAAGTGCTTAAATACAGTAGGTCAAAGTGAATGTTGTGATGCTCTGTTTTCCCTGTGAAGTAAATATTGGTTAAAAAATGGTGAACTAATGGTGCTAAGTGCTCTATCAAGTATTATAATCACAAATTTGTGTCCTAGCTAACGTTGCATACACTTGATTATTGCAACCACCCCTGCCTCTACCTTGGGTGAGACTTCATCTGCTTCACAAGTGTTGCTAAAAGGGCTAGTATTTAGGGTTTTTTGGTGCATTGTTGTAGCATTAAACCTTGGGTCTGCCCCTGTGCCAAAAAATGGTTCTATTGTCGGGACCTGAAGCTGTGATTGCTGGTAACTAAGGAAGAAGAAGCTTTGTGCAAAGATCCGATATAAAAATGTGGAAGCACTGTGCGTAGATCTGTTGCCCTAGTGCACAATATTCTACTTGATTTATAAAGATCTGTGCTAAAGAAGGAAGTCTGATATGAAAACAAGAGGTAATATTTGCACGCTCTATGCTCTGATACAGGTAAGAATAGTAAAAAAGTTCAAGATCTGAAATCTTTATGCTCTGTAGAGGTAAGATAGGTTAATTTTATTTTTTTCACAAGTATGGATCTAGGTATGTTTGATAGATTTTATCCTAGCTTGCAAACTAGGGTATCATTAGACGAAAGAATATTTGATATCAGTAGATCTGATAAAAATAGTGAAAAATATGTTATACCTATGCATAGAAAGAATGTTTGGACTAACAAGTGGATGCAGGATCCTAGAAAGAATTCTTTGCAGGTTAGCCACCGTGATCCTAGTGCATAGTACATGAAAGGTTGGGGATCATTTACAAGAAAGAGAGGATTAAACCTTTGTTACAGTTGCAGAAAACCAGGACATCTTGCTAAGGAATGCCGTGGGAGAAGACCTAGTTGTCTTTGTTGTAAAGCTATGGACCATGAAGTATTGAATTGCCCTAGAATGATTGCTAAGATTGAAGAAATGAATATGAGATAAGAAAAACCCAAGGCAAATCCAGAAATGGCAGATATCCAGAGAGAATCATAAAAGGTATTGCTACAGATGAAAGAAACCCTGAGTGACCACCGACATGTCAGATTATCGAAGATATTTAGAAAAAAAGAATGCCTTGAAGAAAGAATAAGAGACTTCAACATTGAATGTGTTCTAGATGATGAAACACAAGTGAATATCGTGACAGAAAGAACTTGGGAAGCTATAGGGAGGCCTTCTATGATTCCTTCATTAGGAGGAATAGGACTATTCAAAGGAAAGTTGATACACCTATGTGGAAAGCTCTCTCAAATACCTATGAATGCCAATGGAACTTCGACAGACTAAGATTTTGAGATCATTAAATTTATTGAGGACAACGCCCCATTTACCATGTTACTAGGAAACCCTTGGATTGAAAAAGATCAGGCCAGAAAGAAAGAAGAAGAAGCCTTAGAGTAGAAGAAGAAAGAGTTGAAAGCCTTCATGACTAGGAAGATCATGCTCTTGATCGAAGAACAGAAGAACAGATCGAAGCTAATTAACATCAGAGATTCAGATGTCGAATTCACAAGAATGATAGAAGACCCACAGAAGACTGAAGTACCTACCCTAGATAAAGAAGAAGTATTATCCTTGAATTCTCATAAATAATCTCAACAACGCGAAGTCACTAGGTCAAAAGAAGATACGAATTAGAATGGAAAAAGGCATACCGAGACGAAGCTCACTGGGAAGAAGGCTAGAAAGCTAAGTAAGAAGAGAGCTAAGATCGACTAGTTGAAGAAGGATCTAGAGTGAACTTCACATAAGGAAAATATGAAAAATTGGAACTTCACTAGGATATCATAACAATGACACATGGCACTTCTCCATGGTGCAGAAATATAGTCGTTGTGGACATTATAACCATTAGACTCACACCCCGAATGGATAGAAAGAAATTTATGGGAAGAAATCTCACCACCRGACTGTTGGGACCATACCATAATGGACAAAATGACGTTAATGAAGGATTCATACCCRTTKCCAGCAACCTGTTACCGAGTTTCCTACCTATCCCATCGTGCCATGCACTGAGAACACTTTTTCCAACTACAGATTTGAGCCCGTAGACTAAGTGATTTTTCACTGTGATCATCACGCTATTGCTCTCTATATCATTACTGTGTCTAAGTTACTTCCCGAGCCTGATATTGTTAACCTTGAGTGCATATATTGGACGAGTTGAGTGCTATAGAGAGAGTAGTCAAAGAAGTTTGGATCGACCTCATGACTGAACGGGTCGTGTCAATGTCTACAAGGGGTACAAGAATCATCGAAGAGAGGACTACTATCCTCTATGTCTATTGCTCATGGAGCTAGACCATCCCAACCATCAGATGAAAAGCGAACTAAGCATAGGGATGATTTAGAGAATTCCAAATTGATCCCGAGAATATTAACTGCATATATTCCCCCTCTGAGTGGCACAATAAATCAAGACAACATGCCCAGAGACTTCGACTACACCTTGGTCACTGCGTACCTCCCGAAGGGGATCTGTGCAGTGTGAGCAGACCAATATAATATTGGATCATTGAATTTTAGCAACTTCAACCTTGGAGATCACAAATCCTACAACATGCTCACCCCACATAAGTACCTTACTAGAACTAAAGGGAATAATTTGAAGATTGTCCCTCAAAAATGTTCCCACAACCTCGCGCAGTCCACCTTGCTCAACGTCATGAAGATTCCTCACTTTGAAAGACACCAGGAGGTAAATGCATGTGTCAGGTTGTTGTTGTCTTGTTACCATGGAGGATATTTTTGGCTTAACCGCCACATAAAAATTGATCCGACATTGATCCATTGGATCATGGGCCTAATTATGCAAGGACCTAATCCTCAAGATTTTTATCCTGGAAAAGCCATGGATCATGCTCTGGCACAAAAAATCAAAGATACTTATGGTGATGTTGAGAAAGGAACGTGAGGATATAAGGTAGCCTCTATCCAGAGTGATGCAATGCACCTCACTTGTCAGTTGATTACAACAAAGCTAGTATGGAAGAACTGACCTACCCAAGTCATTGGTTTTGTAGTTGACCTCGCAGGGAAGTGCGCAGAAGGTCTTCAAATGAACTAGGTGAAGTACTTGGTGAACCAGTTAGAACTTGACTGTAGAGAAGCCCAGGATCAAGGATATGAGTTTCATTTTAGCTGGCTCTTGATCCTGATCACTTTCATTTCCTGGGAGATGCTAAAAGGTGGAACCTTCCCAAACATCAAACCTTTTAAACCATTAGCTACAAATTTCAACACACTATGGTATTCCAGTGACATGAATAAATAGTGGAAGTCCAATGTTGTCTTTCATACCTACTACAACCAAATGAATATAGCCATACAATCCAAGCCTCGCATGACTCCAAATACCCTACACAGGATCATACCATTGATGAAGTTCAACACGGACAGACATTTTATTTACATCACAACGCRCACTGATGAACACAAGCAACAACTTCAATCATGCTATAATCTAACARAGGAAGACTTAGAGGAGATCACCAAGGACTGGTCGGCAGACCTCCTCATTCCAATAGACCCTATGGAGATATCTGATATGAACAACCCATATACTGTGTAGGATACACCCAGACCTAGCAGAACAAAGAAAATTGAAGAGCTTCAGGATTTAGACAGTGCATCCGTGAAGACTGCTTCCATCTCACTAGAGCAAGGAGGTGATGGTGAAGAGTTAGGTGACAAAGAAGTTGAGCAGAAGTAGGGAGATGAGGTTGATCCCCTGAAGAAGAGGAAAGTTTCACCTCCAAAACCTTCCTCCCAAAAGAAATCAAAGGCCTTCATGACAAATATGTAGATGGTCCTCACCTCAGATGACTTTGACTTCCTCATAGCAGCTCTGAACGATGTTTCGATAGAAATAGCTGAGAAAAAAGCATCAAAGCAAGAAGAGATGTATGATCATATTGAGACTGAACTCTGAGGAGTACAACAGGMYTTACAATCTAGTCGCATAGTCTCCACTGTGCCGGGAGAGCCAGACTTGRGAGATGAGCCAGCTCAACTCCACTACCTCRTTGATATAATCGAAGCTTGCCTTCGAAAAGCACAAGAAGAAACAACGCAAGCCACCCAAGATTTGGTACAAGTACAGRGAGTACTTGTAGAGAAACACAGTGCTGCAAAATGAGAAAATATTTCCCTCCAAGCGAAGTTTAATGAAGAAAAAGCACAGCTACAACAAGAAACAGACTAGTTTCTAGCGGAGAAAATCGAAGTAAAAGAAGTAGCCAATAGAGCACTTCTCTCTGTGACAATCATCGAAGTAAAAGTAGAAGATCAAGTTCCCAAGCAAGTAGCACATCTTGAAGAAGTGATCCAACAACTACAACAATGCATAGCAAATTTGGGGCTATGCACTATACCCGAGACCCCACAAGATGTCAGAGACCAAAGAGAAGCAACTGCTAGGAGAAAAGTTGAAATTCTAAAGGCTCTTACCCTAGAATGTAAGAATCTCACTGATCGCAGTGCCCTAACATATGAATGAATCACTGAGAGCCCAGAATTAAGAGCACTAGAGTTGCAGCTACAAGAGGCGAAGGACCAAGCTGAGAAGATACAGGCGCAGCTGAAGCCCTTGTCAACTATGGAATGAATGAAGTGATCCCATGAACAACAGACCTCCTAGTAGCAAATCCACACTATCCAAAGCAGAATTATGGAGATAACTTAGAAACTCCAACCAGTACAAGACTGGGCTTATCAATTATGTACAGAGGTAGAAAGCCAAGGAGCAGAGCTAGAGGAGATTTCCACTATAGATGAACAATGTCTAGAAGGACCTATCAATGATGCACTCATCCAATAAATTGTAGAACAAGAGGTCATCGCACATCATCAAGTCAAAGCATATTGATCCAAGCTCGAGGCATTCGAAGTAGAGCTAGTCAGACCAAAGTGACTCAGGATGAGTCACATGTGAGTGTTGGGGGCCTGTTGGACCTTGACCAAGTTTTGGGAGATTATTGGTCATGTTGACCTATTTTTGGGAATTCAACAGCCTATCGAAGAAGGAGTGCAAGTCGAAGTGGAGATCACAGGATCTTGACCCCATTTTGGATCCTTTTTTGGATGTGGGAATATGTAATGGGTATGGGATGTCAGCCCATGGGTTTACCCATGTTTAGGCCTATTTTGTAAAGTATAAATAGATGTCTAGGCAATGTAAGAGATATATATGAGGCGAGGCCAATAAGATAAGTTCTAGATATATGATTTGTAAATGCTCTATGAATATTGTGAGAAGTTTGTAGAGCTAAGTGCAACAGGTTGTAAAGGATTGTGGAGTGCTTTGTGTTGCAACGCAAGGAAGAAGGATCTAACGAGTTGCGCAAATCTTCTGTCCTTTGCGGAGTAGGTTTTTGAGGCTCTGTGCATGTAACCCCTTGAAGAAGATAATAAATAAGAAGAGTTGGTGGACATAGCCCCAGGGTGGGGCTGAACCACATAAATACTATGTTATTCTACTTTGTGCGATGTTCTGATGTGTTTATGTCTTTTGTTGCTAAGTGCTTTGAGATAGATAGATAGATCTGTTTATGCTTTGTGCTTATGATGAATCTGGATATTAGATCTGACATAGGTAAATAGGGTTAGTGCTTGAATCTTCTAGATCTGATCTAATTGTGTATTCTAAGTGTTTAAATACAGTAGGTCAGAGTGAATGTTGTGATGCTCTATTTTCCCTGCGAAGTAAATATTGGTTAAACAATGATGAACTAACAGTGCTAAGTGCTCTATCAAGTATTATAATCACAAATCTGTGTCCCAGCTAAGGTTGCAGACACTTGATTCCTGCAACCACCCCTACCTCTACCTCGGGTGAGACTTCATCTGTTTCACAGGTGTTGCCAAAAGGGTTGGTAGTTAGGATTTTGTTGGTGCAATGTTGTAGCGTTGAATCCTGGGTCTGCCCCTATGCCAATAAGATATCTTGGAGAGGGGGATTCATGAGCCAAGAGAGGCTAGAGAGAGTAGGAGTAGGAAGTTTTCCTATGTGTGTTCATTTGTAAGCCTATGGGCATTTTATGATTGTAAGAATTACTGTTATTGGAGACTCATGAGAGCTATGATTTCAGATTGTAACTCTTTTGTTTATATCTCTTCTTATTTGAATATATTTTAGATTTGAGGATCAAAGGCTGTCAATGATTTATGGATCCCTAAGCAGTAGAGGATCTGTTGTATTTTTCCCATCAGTCATTTTTTATATTCATGTATTTGTTGATTCATTAAATTGAGAGGATCTTTGTTTAGTGAACATTCTATCTTATGTTTTCCTTCTTCATTCTTCCACCTATCAGCATATAATCTTGTTTTTTGTTGAGCATATTTTGTACCTTTGATGAGTAGAATGTTTGTGACTCCATTGACCATTGGTGTAGCCTACTTATCTGTAGTTTGTTTCCCTCTCCCTTTCTTTCTCCATCTTGATGATCCACCTATTCAAAACCAAAATTAGATTTTAAATTATTATGGGTGCTGAGATTACACTTTAGCAGTCAAAGTGTGACTTTCAGTGCTAACAAATTCCATGTGGTTTGAATGATCGACCATCGAATGTCTTAAGAAATGTAGACGATGGAGACAAAACGGGTTGGCCAATGGGCTTCCAACATGCCAACAACATCATGCAAGTCAAGTTGCCCTCGTCAACCGCCATGCGGAAGATATTCCATGTAAAATATTTTGTGATGTAATCCACTACTATCTGAAACACAACGTGGTAAGGAAGACGAGGTTTCAAGTTGGTTGGATCAAGAACAATTTCTCTTGAGTTACAAGTCTATGCAGATCCCAAGGTGGATAACAGGGGCTTTCTCTGTGAAGGGCAGCTTTGGAGGACTTCCAAAGAAGACATTGTGCAATGGGTTTGTGCCAAATCTTCCACAACATAGTAGTTTTGGGCAACCCTCACATTCAGATTATGAGAATCTTTCTTGAATGCACCTTTGGGGATGCGTGTCATTGTTTCTCCCATCGTCTTCTTAATCTGGAGAGGAACCGGTGGGTTTGTGGGTTATTTACCCTTTTCGATTGATTTTAGCATTTTGTAATCTCGTGCTCTAGTCACTATGTGAGCGTCACCTTTCAACATGTAAATATTTGCGGCCGAGGTATTACTAGAAGACGTGGGGGGTCCCTAACTACCCCCTTCTGCGCTCGAGGATGTTGAGGCTTGTACCATGTTTTTCCCATGTGGAAATGGGTTCATCAGCACACCAGGATGTTGCTGCACCAATAGATTTTGAGCCTCTTCAAGTCGAGAGAACAGGTGAGTCAGGTGATATTTTGTGCAAAGGTTACACAGATACTTCAACTTTCTATTCTTTTTTTTTCCCCCACCAACATTATTATTATCCTTTTTTTCCCCTTTACCCTTCTTGTTGCATTTTTTTTATTTCCTTCAGGATGTTGGTTTGCCTTCGGCTTCGTCGATTGCACACTATGTACATCCGACGTTTGGGTAGGGGGAACAGTCAAACCGGAGATCTAGCTAGCTGTCGTCTGTTGTATCGAAAATTGTTGCAATTGATTTGACAACAGATGAGTGGACTTTCCTTGTACTGAGCCCACAATACCATCGGCATGGGGTCCAAACTTTTGTTTGGCCTTGTCAAGGATGGACCTTGGAGAATATGGAAAAATATCATAGAGCAAGTCAGAATGAGAGTAAGTCAGTTCGAGCTGTTTCCCTCTCATTATCGCCTCCTCCTCTGAAAACACTCTCGAAGTTGCAACATCCTTGGATACAACTGGTACCAATGACTTCAGGAACCACTCCAACAAGAAAGCCAATGGGACCTATACCTTAATCAAGCTCTTTCGATGCCACCATTCTAGGATGTTATCGAAGATATGGTTGGTCTTAGTCTACTCGAATTTGGCCAACAACTTAGTGGCGGCATCATATCTCATAGGTAGCTAGAAATAGTTTAGAAAAACCATTGCCAAGTCATTAAAGAAAGAGTACATCAAGTGGACGATATCAATATACCATTTTTTGACACCCCTGATAATATTGCATTGAAACAAGCGCAACCGTATGGAGTAGTCTCGTAGTGATTTGGATGAGCACCATAAGTGGAAATTTGTCACATGATCACCTGGGTCTTCACCAGGCTTGCCTTCAAATTTTGGAATATTGGAGGGGAACTTAGTCAGCATGGGAGGACAATGCAGATCATGACAAATTGGGTCATTGAGAAACCTTGACAAGTCTGGCAAATGTAGCATTGCCAGAAATTGTAGTTTGGGTTGAGTACTATGTACAGGAAAAAGGGGTCCTGGATTTTGATTGGCACCAGGTTGCCAGGAAAAGTTGGAATGCTAGCCAGGGTTCTGGTAGAAACCATGGCCTTGACCAATGTAGGAAATTGTGTTTGTTGGTATATCATCGGTTGACTCCTGTAATTGGATGACGTGGGTTGGGTAGGGATTTCTCCCTACGTTGTGTTCTAAGGATTTTGGAAGGGGATGCCCCCAGTCTATTGACGGGCATAGGTGTTGAACCCTGCTCGGGGTTCCATTGACCATGGAAGGGGTTGTCCCCGACTGACATCCCTTGTGAGGGAACTAATCCCTGCCAAGGATTCCAAATTCCTTGTGAGGAGAAAACTCATGTACTTTCCCCCTGTGTAGGAATAGTACCCTACATAGAATTCTGTTTTTGAAAACCGGGTTGCCCCCAGCCGAGACGGTAGCCAAAGTAAAGGCTTTATTCCAAAACGCATTGAACAAAGAGAATGACATGGATCCCACCAATGTATTGTAAGATGAAGGTTCTAAAATTTCTTCTCTAAACAAGTTGTAGTTAGCATTTGGCCCGATGGGCTGCTAAAAAGCACCACCAAATGAGGGGGACGAAGGAGTTATATGACCCCCGCCATAAGGGATAACATTGAAGGGGACTGAAATGCCCCTAGTATACCCTTGCACGATAGCATTTGAGCTCCCTACCCCCAGACCCATGGTATATTAGGTGGATTAGGTAAGGAATAAGTTCGAATCGAAGTTGGTCATCCCATATGAAAATGGAGGCCCCATCACACTTTGCATAAACAGAGTAGTGGTCGCAACTGATGATGGTATAGGACCACTACCTGAGGTAGAGGGAGTTGAGATCACTGTGGTCCAGACTGGAAAAGGTGGCTTAGGATGAGAGATACCCCCTATAGTAGTAGTCTAAGAGGGAGTGTGAGGAATCCCTGAAGAAGTAGCAACATTTTCTTTGATGGTTGCTTGTAAGAATATTTTTCACTCAACAGGTGTCACCTTAGCGGGGATGGCTTCTTCTAAGATTGGCACTGAAAATTCAGTGATCAGGGTGTTGTCTGGCTCGAGAGCTTCCGTTCCAAGGTCATAAACAACATGTTCCTCCAGATTCGAATAATCTCCTCTTGGAGTAGGCTCAGACATAGTTTCCTATGGCCCGATTGCTTTGAATAACCCTTGTTGGTCAAGTCTTTGTTGTAATGGTGGAGGGGGTGGATCTAAAGAAACTGGTGGAAAGCCCTGAAGTCTTCATGGCCAATAGATCTCTTGATCTTCCACTTTGTGAAAATATCAATGACACAGTAAGGCTTAACTAGCATTTAAAACCAAGAACACACTCGAAAAATTCCTATAAGATAAATCAAGAAAACAATTATTTAGTAGGAAGAACAGTTACGCCAGCCAACACTAGAGAAACTTACTGGTGCAAGTGCAACTCGAACACGAAAGAAACCTATGGGTATACTCTACAAAGTGTGACCCGACGTCTTCCCAAGGTACCGTGGTGTACCCCCGCAGTCACATGTGTAAGTCCGTAGAATATGGGCAACTAAGTTTCCAGCTCACAAATAGTCACCAGGTAGGTACAATCGACAATCGGGAATATCGCAATGAGAAGGACAATAAGTATGAAGCCTATCGAGGGTATCAAAAGAAAGTGGTCTAGAAGTCAACAGAGGATCTCGAACGGATTCAAGGTCCACAAATMTCTGTAGGAAAATGCATTCGGTAGAATTCCCACAATAGATCCTCATTATGTGTTCCCCACTATRTTTAGTCCAGCTTTAGAGGGGTTATCTCCAATGCCTTTCCCCACGCGACCTTGTGTTTATCCCCTATGTTAAAGGAGGGTCCTGGATAACTTTCACATCACTAGAATTTAACACTCCCTAACTTTGAATCTAATGTTTGTTTAATGGTCTTGAATAGTTTCCTCTACAACCTAATTCAAGGCCCTAACCCTAAACTAGTTGGTTGACCCTACAAACATAAAATGTCTAATTAATTTTAGATTTAGAGTTCATTTTAATGGCCTAATTTAATCATGGTATATGATGATGAAACTAGTGATATTATAAGAGACGAAGAGAGGAGAAAAAGACAAAACTTTAAAGAAAAATTACTTCTAGTCAAATGTAAAGATTTACAACTAACTCTTTGTAACCAACCTTTCTTTAACTAACTTTTTTTCAAGATCTTTAAAAGTAAAACCTAAAACGAAATTCCACTTGACTACAAGATACTTATTTTTCAAGAAATCAGTAAAGAACTTAAAAAAAAAACTCTTTTTCCTATCTAGTAAAATAACTAACTCCAACTACTTTACCAATCTGAAAATGAAAAATCCTTTTTTTGAAATTGCTTCAAACAGAAAAAACTGAAATAAATCTTTTTTTTCTCTTTTTTCAAAGAAAATGAAAGGCGTAAAAAGAACATAAAGAAAAGACTAAAATAGATCTTCAACCGACTACGGATCGCAGGGAATCACTAAAGAAACCAAGCAGGCAGATCAATCATTCAAAAGACTTCCTTAAAACCCTTTCAGAAGTAAACACAAGGAACTTCAAAAAGACAAGTAAATTGAGTTCTAACCCAAGCTATGATTGTAAAAACAGAGACTTTGAACTATAATAGGAAACCCTGAGAAGTATAAACCTCAATCAAGAAAGAGGTTGGATGCCTCTTTTTCAAAACAAATCATGAACCAGAGACGTTATTGTTGCTTCAATAGTCTGTGTACGTACGTGGGTTGTCTTAAAGAAGGGCGTGTACACCTCTATAATTCTTTAAAAAAAATAAAGAGACAGGTAGTCATATAGGGAAGGGATAAATGGTATGGAACCTAAAGGTGACCAGAATCCCTTAAAAGACTCAGAAGACTCAACAAAAACTTGAAAGGTAAAAAACCAATTAGACAACCCAAAATCCCCTAAAAAACCCTAGAGGCTTCCCCAGTATGGTCGCTAGTTCTACTAGTGGGAAAACCCCCCTATGACTACACCAGGGTTTAAAATGTAGGCAAATCAATTAACCGTCTAAAACTCAATTAATTATCTAACTACCCCAAATATACCAAAACGCATATGAAGAAATCAATAAAAAGGATATTGGGTAACTATACCTTGAATCCCACGTCTAGTGATGACCTCCTTGTGCTTGGAAGTTATGTTGTTTACAAGCCTCCTCCCAGGGCTGACCTGCATCCAAATATTGACAAGCAAAGAACAAAAATCATGCTAGTCAATATACAAGTTAGGGTTATATGTTAGAATGTCAAAACACAAATCAATACAATCATTTAAGCCACCATCATATGGGCCGGGAAAAATAATTCTTTTATTAATAACACAATGATTATACCTTTACAATCAAATTCAGTTGTCATCCACGAACCTAGTTTGGGCTCCTCTTCACCATGCTCCAAGTGCACCTCTGTATAATATTATCCTCTCAACCTTCTGATCTTTTCTTGGGAAGTGAATGGGTTCTGATGGAGGAAGAATGGGCAAATCAGGGAATGTTGAGGCAATTCTCACAAAAGGGGAAGCAATAACTTGGGCAAGGAGGGGATGTGAAATATGGCATAGTTTCATTGTTCTTATGTCTATATGTGAGATGGGACCCAAAAAACTCCTTTTATATGCCAAAAATATGTTTTATCACATGAACTTTTTAGAGTCCTGTGAGTTGGTGGTTTATACCTGAGTCTATGGTCATACCCTGTTTTTCTCTCTTTCGCAGACCATGTCTTTAAATTTTCCCCTTCATCCGGAAAATTCATTTTTGTTTACCCCTTTTTGTTTAGGCACTCATCTCCTTTAATTCTGTCACTAATCCTTCTATTTTCCCATCCCTCAACCAGACGTCCATATTCTTGATCATGAAGGCCATAACCATTGACACAAAGGGTGACATACAAAGCAACCCATTTTGGGCTTAAAAGAAGCAGGCAATTTAATCTTTCAGCGGGGGAGATTTTAGGAGTAGTTCGAATCAACGACTCATGGGCATTCAGAAGTTCAAAGTTGCGAAAGTATAGCACCAGAGTAGAAGTTCAAAATACCAGAGTCCTGAAGCGAGCATGAGCCATTGATCTTGAGGGGGACAGGTGGCATATGATCCAAGTGTTCGGAGAAATGAGCTTCAGGAGTTTCAAAGTGAGAAGTGCATAAAAATTCTGGAGAGTCGAAGAACAAACTCTCAAAGCAATCGTGGACCATTGATATCAAAATCAACAAGGATCCATTGATCTTAGCGGTAGTGCCTCCCCAAGGTCCCAAAGGCCCAAAGTGCCCGAAGTGTCGAAGTGGCCAAAGGCCTAGAGTGAATCTGAGTCGTTGATCAACAATAGCCACATGTCATCAGATCCATAGCTTCGGGTGAAAACACAGAAGGAAAAATAAGTTTGAGATTTGATTTTCTTGGATTTTTGGAGAGCCGGAGTGAATCTCGACCATCCAAATCCAAGAGCCACACATTGTCAGATCCCCAACTCCAGTGGATTTTCTTGGGGAAAGTAAATTTGACTATTGAGAAGTCCAAATCCTGGAGCCATGAAGAGATCTCAGTCGTCGATCTCAGGAGGTCCACGTATCATCAGATCCATGGCTTTGGGTAAAATCACTTGGAATTGAGTTTGGATTCTCTCGGACGCTAGATACTCGGAGTGGATCTCGGTCATCCATTCAAGAAGACACGCATCATCATATCCATGGCTTTAGAAAAAAAACTTGGAAGCCCAAGTTTGAGTTTTGATTCTCCCGGAGCCCGGAGACCCATAGTGGATCTCGGTCATCCAAATCAAAGAGTCGTGTGTCACCAAATCCATATCTTTGGGTAAAAGTACAATAGGTAAATAGGAGCTAGCCCCCGGGCCTTAGAGAGCCAAATGCATGTCACCTATCAACACATACACGTGACACCCTAATGGTTTTGACACATGGCCCTCTTTTCAAGTATTCTAAGACACACCTCCAACCTATTTTCAAGTGACACATGCTACCTCTCCATCTGTAACACATCAACATGGTAATATATTGATGCAAATCCCCTACCCCAGTGGGGTCCACGACCTCCCGGTCACTGGATCATCCTCTAACTCCGAGATGGAACAACTCTTTCAAGTCCTCACTAGAACCCTGTAAATCAGATCCACATGTCCTCTTGTTTAAAACTCACGTGTGAATACTCCATCATCAAGCGTGAGCTCCCCCTTCACGTGATCATCCTTATGACCACGGCCTTACTCATAAGGTGTGTTTCAAATTTCACGATTCAGGATTTCTCGAGGGAGAAATCCTCGTCTCTTCAACCATTGAATGCCAAAAAGAGCTTAACAATGATTAACTTGTGCTTAAATCTCGGTCCATGTGAACCGTTTTCCGTGACCTCACGCTAAACCAAAAAGCACTTTTCATAGATCGGGACTTGTACAGTCAAGCGCCCTATTCTTTTGCAACTTGAATCCCTGAATCCTGATTGGGGGCTCTAGCTAAGCACCAGCCGTCTTCCCTTACTCCTCTTCCATATGACCACTATGTCATGACCATGGACTACAGCCAAGGGATGTTTCATCTTTCGCGACTCGAGGAGTCATAGTGCAAATCACTTCTCTTACCCTTTGAATCCCCAACCTCCAATGGCTTAAGGTTCTCAGCTCCTACCTCACGTGACCACGCCCTGTGACCATGCATCTACACCGAAAGGACTATCAGAGTTCGCGGTTCGGAAAACCAGTGAACATGCTCTCCTACCTCTCGACTCCCAAAGTTTCGAGCTCCGAAAGGACCCCACGTTCTTTTAACGTCTCCCTTAGCGGATCACCATATGACCTGGTCCTGTGACCTAGGGTCAAACCTTGAGTGCATCAGGGTTTCACACTTCAGGGTTTCACAAATTGTGAGACCAAAAGGTCCTGCACCTTCAGTTGCCTGAATGCCAGAACTCCAAAATCCTTTCACACTAGATTGACGATCTCCACTACCCCTTGACCAATGGTCAGGATCCTTCATCTTATTCTTCCTGAGGGATAGTTTGGATGATTTCATGGTTTTCCTTTTCGCGAATCCTCCACTCTTCTCCTCATGAGTTCCCCGGTGTTCAATTCCCTGGTCGATCAGATCTTAACGCCACCTGTCCTCTCCACAATGGATGGTCTCGATTCTTTCAATGATTCTCCCAAACACCAACTACTCACCACGTGTCCCAAATCTTGATCTCTTCCCTACTTGACGGGTGTCTTCCATGAAATATGATGGTCATTGGGATTTCGCAACACGTGAGTCCAAAGGAACTTCACCCTTATTCCACCAGATGTTGAATGCCGAAATCCTCCTTTGGGCACAAGGCACTAAGGTTCGCACTGCTTCCACGGATCTGATGTCTATCGGAAGATCGACACTTCTCACCATCCATTCAACTCCTTGCCATTCTTATAGATCCAATGGCTATTGGCTCTCTGCATTCATATCTAACGGTTACTATGGTCTCCCCCCTAAGCTTCTACAACTTTTCTTCCCAGACTTAGGAAATATTCTAAGTGTCAAGGACTAAATCTCCAGTCCTTCTTCAGCTACATCTCTGTGAATGAAAACACACTCCCTCCTGATCTTCTTTTCCTTAAAGATTAGAACTCCTACGCACACCTTGCATTCAAGGATTTCAAATAACTCAGATTCAAAGGGATTTTCTTGAAAATAAAATACCTCACGCCCTCCCAATGATCTTCTTTGTTGTTTCTTTGAACTTAGTCAACTCTAAGTTCTGTGCACTCCTTGTGCCTGGAATATCAAATCTCCTTGTTCTTCTCTGAACCTCCCTCTCTGAATTGTTCCAAGATCCAGTTAACGCACACCTTGCATTAGGGAATGCACACCTTGCATACACGGTTCAGTAGAAAAAAAATTGAAACTTATCTAGTTTCATTATAGAATCATATAGTCATTCTCTCCACTCTCAACAGGAAATGAAAATGAAAATATGAACATCACATAGAATACAACACACTTTTCTTTAAATAGTAAATGAACACAGATATATGACAATCTCTTGTTTGGTCTATTCGTTACTGAAAAACAAAAATTACATGGTGTTTCTGCTATTTTGTTCTACTTTGTTCTATTCTACTCTATCCATCCTGATCTACTCTTACAATGAAAAAAAAAACTTTCTAAGGACCGGATCCCTGAGCTCTCTCGTCTTGTTCCTGAAATCTATCAATTCAGACTTAAAACTATTACCTACTCAGTCCTATTACAATAACTTCTAATTACTATCAGACATAGTCAACACTCCATGTCTTCGATTTCTTACAGTCCTTAGAGACTTTAGAAACAAGTTACGATTTTAAAATTTGCTCAACAAAATATCTCAACAACCCAAATAAATTCTGAGTGAATGCTCAATTTGAATTTCTAGCTTTGCTGAAATGTCATTCTTCTCTCCTCTACATGGGCACTGATGACTGTGAAGGCGATGCTCTTGCATCATACTCCTCTGGTTAAAACTTTTCATGGACTCATGTCCATGAGCTCCTGCACTATCTTTCCATGCTTTAAAATATCAAGTTCTATGACCCGGCTTGCATCTTCCCTTGGATGATATTTCCACTTCACTAAGTACTCAGGATATGTTTTCCTCCTTGTTTTCTTTCCATCCCTCTGTTCAATGGTTTTCTCCATCTGAGGTATTTCTTCTGTGGGAAATTTATCTTCCCACTAAATCTATTTATGATCATCTACCTCTCCTGCTTCATTCCTTTGGTAAGGATATAGGTCTGCAACATTGAATATCGGTGATATCCCAATGTTGTCTGGCAACTCAATCTCATAAGCATTGGTTGCAAATTTTCTGAGAATTCTGCATGGCCCAATATTTTTCATCTTCAATTTGTTGTACGTTCCCCTTGGGAATCTCTCTTTTCTCAAATGAGATAAAACTTCATCACCAACTTCAAATTGAATTTCTCTTCTTCTCTGGTCAACTTTGCTCTTCTATTTCTCATTGTTTTCCTGTAGCTTCTCTTTGACTCTGTCATGGAGTTTTTGCATTTTTGCTGGAAAATCCTCTGCTCCAATGCTTCTAAACTCATCTTGGCTCAAATCTCTTAATTTGACAATCCCTCTTGGTTGTATACCATACAAAATTTTGAATGGACTCTTCCCTGTGCTCCTGTTCACTGAATTGTTGAATGAAATTTTGCCTGTGCCAGAATTTGATCCCATTGTCTTCCTTGCTCAGTGACTAAACTCCTCAATAGGCTTCCCAGAATTCTATTTACTACTTTAGTTTTTCCATCTATCTGAGGGTGATATGATGAACTAAATGATAAGTTCATCCCCATTCTTTTCATAGAGTCCTCCAAAAATTTCCCACAAATTTGGTGTCCCTATCTAAAACTATGCTCCTCGACAATCCATGTAGTCTTACTACTTCTTTGAAAAACAAATTGGCGATGTGTGTGGCATCGCTTGTCTTCTGCCATGGTATGAAATGTGCCATTTTTGAGAATCTGTCCACCACAACAAATATGGAATCACTTCCACTCTGAGTTCTAGGCAATCCCAAAACAAAATCCATGCTGATTGCATCCCACGGTCTCTCTGGAATTAGAAATGGCTGATACAAACTAGTATTTTGTTGTCTTCCCTTTGCATACTGACAAAATCTGCATTTGTTCATGAACTTCTTCACGTCTTCTCTCATGCTCGGCCAATAATACGAATTGTGCAAACGTCTTGTTGTGACCAAAGTGTCCAGCTAAACCTCCACTATGTTTTTCTTTTAGTAGGTTGTCTCTCATTGAGCACTTTGGAATACATAATTGGCTCCCCTTGAACATTAATCCATCTTGAATTAAATATTCAGTCCAGGGGATTCTATCTCCCAATAAAGGATTTTTGCATGCCTCATATGATCCCTTGAAATCTACATATTCTATATACATCTCCTTGGGGTGTTCGAACCCCAATGTCTCCACTTGGAATTCCTGTACAATCAAAATTATTCTGCTCAAAGAATCTGCAACTTTGTTAGCAGTTCCAACAATGTGTTTAATAAAAAAAGTAAAATTCAGCATGAATTCTACCCATTTTGCATGTTTTTGATTCAACTTTTCTTTCCTAGTAATAAATTGCAAAGCATGATTATCACTATACAAGACAAATTCTTTAGGAATTAAATAATGTCTCCATTTTTTTAAAGCTTGAATCACTGCATAAAATTCCTTGTCATACGTGGAATAATTTTTATTAGCGTCATTCAGTTTCTCACTGAAATAAGCAACTGGCTTATTGCCCTGGCTCAAGACTGCTCCAATAGCTAATCCACTTGCGTCACATCTCACCTGAAATGTTTTTCCAAAATCTGGTAGGACCGAAATTGGTTGCTCTGTGATCTTCTCTTTCTACAATTTGAAACCTTTTTTAGCTTCCTCTGTCCAACTAAAGGACTTGTGTTTCTTCTTCACAGTATCCAACATGGGTGCACATATGCCACTGAAATTTATGATAAATTTCCTATAAAAGATCACTAACCCATGAAAACTTCGTACTTCAAACATACTGCTTGGTGATGGCCATTCTCTAATTTCTCTCACCTTCTCAGGGTCAATCTTCAATTCATTCGAAGAGATTACGAATCCCAAATATATGAGCTCCTTCTTCATAAAAGAACATTTCTTTAGATTTATCAGCAATTTCTCTCGCTATAACCTTTCCATCGTTGCATTTAAATGTCTTGAGTGTTCTCCTTTTGTTTTGTTGAAGATTAGTATGTCATTTAGATATACTATGAAATTTTTTCCAATTAAGTCTTTCAACACTTCATTCATCAATCTCATTAATGTGCTTGGTTCATTTGTCAACCCAAATGGCATGACCAACCATTCAAATAATCCTTCATTCATCTTGAATGTTGTTTCCCATTCATCTCCTTCTCTCATTCTTATTATCCACTCTTCAAGTCTATCTTGGAAAAATAGCTTGTGCCACTCAAGCAATCCATCAAATCATCCATCCTTGGTAAAGGAAATTTTTACCTAATGGTTATCTTGTTGATGGCTCGAGAATATGTGCACATTCTCCATCCTCCATCTTTCTTTGGGCTTAATACAGTCAGTACTGCACATGGGCTTAGGATTTCCCTGACTAACCCTTTATCCAACAACTCCTGGACTTGATTCTTGACTTCCTCATTCTCTCTAGGTGTCAACCTATAATCTTCTTTGTTCAGAAAACTAGCTCCTAGAATAAGGTCAATGTGATGGCTTATGCTCCTCATGGGTGGTAATGAGTGTGGTAACTCATCTACAACTATATCAGCAAAGTTCTCTAACATTTCTTGGATTTCTATAGGCAAATATTCTACATAAGTATTTGTAAGGATCACTCTAGGCTTCCTCACAACAACAAAATGCATCTCTCTCTCTTCCTTGACCTCCTTTAAGAGCTCCTTCCCACTCATGAGAAGTATGCTTGAACTAGCTTCTGCCTTCTCCTTGTCTACTATGGGTAACAACATATGTGTCCTACCATTATTTTCTAGGGTATAACTATTATTCCTCTCATCATGAATAACCTTTCATTCATATTGCCACGATATTCCCAATAAAATATGACAAACATCCATAGGGATTACATCACACAATATTTCATCTTTCTAACCTCCTATTTTAAACTCAACTTGGCATTGTTGACTTACCATAACTTGATGTCCTTTCTACAACTACGATACTTTGTATGGCCTTGGATGTGCAGTTGTCTTCAACTCTAGCTTTTCCACCATCTCTGTGGATACTAGATTATCCGTGCTTCCACTGTCTATGATCACCTTACAAACCCTGTCTTTCATCTTGCAAGCAATTTTGAACAGGATTGTTTGTTGAACTGGCTCTTTTGGTTCCTTCTCTAGTTTGAGAAGAACTTTCCTCATCATGAGGTTTCTTCCTCCTTCTGTGGTCTCTGCTTCCACATGCTTCTTTTCTTTGGCAATGTGTGATTCTCCGCCTTCTCTTTTTCTGTCTGGACATTCCCAAGATTTGTACCCTTCCTTTCCATAGGTATAGCATTTAACTATGCCTCCTCTAGCTCTTCCTCTTCCTCTACCTCTGGGAAAAGAACTTTGTCCACCATG
>SNQJ01S0087208.1:21531-44636 GCA_010110895.2 Picea sitchensis | reverse complement strand
AGCTTCTTTCCATTGTCCCTTTTGAAATTCTTTTTCAAATGTGGTAGGTTCTTCATCTAGAAACTTCGTCATGTATGCTGCATAACTTGAGAATCTTTTAGGTCTTTTACTCTTTTTGAATGTTCCTTCTGGAACCTTGAGTCCTTCTACATCTTGTAAGGTAGCTTCAAGCCAAGCTGGTCATTTCTTGGTCTTGGGTACCATATTTGAATCAATGTTTTCACATTTCTCCATAGGATGATCAGGTTATTCCTTTTCGTCATTTTATTTTTCTGTGTTTTCTTCATTTGGTTCTTCATTCTCTTCTTCTTCAATAGTTTCTTCTATGGATTTCTTGAAGGCCATCTTTTCATTGAATGTTACGTCTCTGCTAACTTCAATCTTGTTTTGTTCTGGAATATATATTCTATAAGCCTTGGATGAATCACTGTATCCCACAAATATCCCTTTCTTTCCTGAGGGTTCTAGTTTATTCCTTTTGTCCTTGGGAATGTCAGAGTAAATAGGACATCCAAATATCCGTAGATTTTCCACATTGGGTTTCTTACCTAAGAAGGATTCTTCTAGTGTCATGTCCTTCAATATATGATGATGACTTCTGTTCTTCACATATATTGTTGTCATTTCTGCTTCTCCCCATAAGAACATGGATAGACCTTGATCATTTAGTAAGGCTTTTACGGTTTCTTCAATGGATATGTTCTTTCTTTATGCTACATCATTTTGTTCAGGATTATGAGGGACAATCAACTCCCTCCTAATCCCTGCCGATTTGCAGAATGCAACAAATTCCTTTGATGTGTATTCTCCACCATTGTCTTTTATTAGCATCTTGATCTTCTTATTTGTGAGGTTTTCTTTTTCTTCTTAGAACTCTTGAAACTTGTTGAATACTTCATCTTTTGTCTTTAGTAGGTATAACCAAGTCTTTCTTGAATAGTCATCTATGAATATTACATAGTAAGAAGATCCTCCTAGATATTTTAATGGCATCGGACCACAAACATCTGAGTGTATCAGATCTAGAATCTCCTTAGATATGTTATTGCTGCTTGGGAATGGTTTCTTGATATTCTTCCCAAGGGCACATCCCTTGCAGATTCCTTCATGTGTCGATTTCAATTTTGGTATTCCTTCAACCATTCTTCTGAGAAACGGTAATGCTTGATAATTAATGTGAGCATACCTTCTATTCCAAAGCTCATTAGGGTTGACTTCGTCACGTACAAGAGCTTCTTCATTTTGTTCTAGTAATCTATACAAATTTCCTTCACAACTTCCAATAACCATAGCATTCTCTATGCTGGAGTCTTTATGCCATGATAACACTTTTCCATCCACGAAAGCTATTATGTTTCCCTTATCTTCTAGGCATGATATCGATACAAGATTCTTTTCTAAACCAAGTACATATAAAACATTGCTTAAGTGAACATAGTTACCTATTTTCATTTTGATGGAGGCTTGTCCAAATCCTTCCACGGGGTAAGTGATCTTGTCTCCAAGATCTACCTTGTACAAGGTCTTCTTCTCATTTAGATTTGAGAGTCTGGCTTGATCTCCCATCATGTGCCTAGAAGCTCCACTGTCGATTATCCACATGTCATGTTCAATCATTCTAGTGAGTGATGAGTAGAGTAGAAGACTGATTGTGTTACTCATGTCTTTGGTTGAATGGTAACTGGTCATGCCTTGATCCAAAGCTTCAACTTCATCATTTTTGTCTTCTAAGAGAGCCAAAAGGTGCGTTGAGTTAGAGAGAATTTGAATATCTTCTTTTTGAGCAAGATGCTCCATCACAAGGTGTCAGATCTTGAGATCAGGGTTTCTGCAATTGCTTCTGCTAGTAACCCTAGCGGTAGTGTCTTGGAAGCTGCTTCTGCTAGTAACCCTAAAGGAAGTTCCTCAGCAAGCTCAATATCCTAGAGGCTATGCTTCCTTCCAATGTTTAGACTGAATGAAGGAGGTGTGGGCCCATAACCTGTTAGAATATGAAGGATTGTGCTCGTTTTACCATTGACAATACCCTTGTCATCAAACCATAGGCCAAAGACACCCTCCGAGCACCTTGACCTTGAAAGAGAAAAGAATCCTGGTAGAAATCCAATACCCAAGAGAGGCTAATGCACCAAGCAAGAAGTAACCAAGATGAACAGATAGTCTCAGCCAAAACTGGCACAACACCTTCCCCAAGACTTATGCACAAAACTGTTGGACTACAGTGTGCATAAATCGCTCTTTGCAATTCTGAGAAGTGTGAATAATGAGAGACTGGTGCCCTGTATTTATAGTAATTTCGACAGGCTTTCTTGAGCCAACTTCTCCCTCTGGGTACTAATTAATTCATATTAATTATATTTCTGTAGCCGACATCTTGTATAGGGTTTCCTTCATTTCTTTGCTTCCTTCCGAAACATTCTAATCTTGTCAAAGGTCACAATAGAGGTTCATACCTCCGAAAGATACCTTAATATCAACAGTCAGGACCCACAACCTTAAAATTCCTAAGGATTTTTCTTGGTCTCACAGGATATTACAAGAAATTTGTCCACCATTACGGAAAAATTGACAAGCCCTTGACCAACCTTTTAAGAAGAATGCATTTCATTGGACACATGATGTTGAGCAAGCATTCATAGAATTAAAGAGGGCCATGTGCACTACTCCTGTCCTAACAACTCAAGACTTGAAAAAAAACATTTTTGGTGGAATCATATGCTTTTGGCACTGGGATAGGAGAAATGCTCACACAAGATGGTCGACCTTTTGCCTTTACTAGCCAAGTGTTGAGTGGTTGAAGTATGGGAAGATCTACGTATGAAAAATAAATGATGGCCATTTTCCATGTGGTGCACACATGGAAACAATATCTCTTGGGACGTCATTTTCAGATCACAACATATCACCATAGTCTAAAACATTTTTTGGAACAACGACAATCCTCCCCCCAAAAAAATAAGTGGATGACCAAAATGTTGGGTTATGGTTATGAAATCATATACAAAAAGGGAAAAGATAATATAGTAGTCGATGCATTTTCAAGATAACATGAGGAGGACAACTCCCTCTTTGTATTATCCTTACCGGTCCTTGATTGGATTGAAGAAGTACACCAAGAGTGTCTAACACACCCACCTATCTCAAAGTTAATTCAACTCCTTTAGTAGTACCCTAATCCTCCCATCGGCTACACTTGGCAGGACAATATTCTCATATATAAGGATTGCATGGTTCTATCACCCTCTTCAACACTCAAGATGAGTCTCTTAAATGAGTTGCACTCATTAGATATTGCGGGTCACTCGGGGTTCCAAAAGACATATGCTTGTGCCCTTCATTCTTTTTTTTGGGCAAGAATGAAGAAGGACATCCTTCACTTTGTCACAAAATGTGAGGTGTGCCAATGTAGTAAAGGTGAAACTGTCAAGTCTCTAGGCACCCTACAACCCCTACCCATTCCATATTCTGTGTGGACATAAATATCCATGGATTTTATAGTGGGCCCTCCTAAATCTGGTAAGAAGTCCATCATCATGGCGGTGGTTGATAACCTCTCCAAGTATGCTCATTTTTGTACATTACCCCACCTTTTCACACCGGCACTAGTAGCACAAGTTTTCCTTGATCATATTTTCAAGTTACATGGAATGCCCACCTATATTATATCTGATCGTGATCCAACTCCCACCAGCACATTTTGGCAAGAGTTGTTTAAATTGCAGGACACCCAGATGAACATGAGCACATCCTATCACCCCCATTTTGATGGCCAAACATAACTGGTTAATAAATGTTTGGAAATCTACTTGCGATTTTTTTCTTTGGAAAAACAACACCAGTGGGTGCAATGGATCCCCTTGGAAGAATGGTGGTACAATACTTCCTATCATACGAACACTAAAATGACCCCATATGAAGCAGTGTATGGCCAACTCCCACTTATAGTCACTACCTATATTCCAGGCACATCAAAGGAACAATCTATTGATAAAATGTTGCGAGGTCGCACAACCAACCTAGCAATTCTGAAGGATAACTTCCACATGGCCCAAAATCACATGAAGCAACATGCCGAGCAACATCGTTTAGAAAGGGTTTTTTAGGAAGGTGATGAGGTGTTTCTCTGGATCCAACCTTATAAGAAAAAATCTCTCAAATACCAGTGACATCACAAGTTGGAACCCAAGTTTTATGGGCCCTACCAGATCATCAAGTTTATTGGTTCAGTGGCCTACAAATTATCCCTTCTTGTTACTTCCAAAATCCATCTGGTGTTCCATGTTTCCTGTCTAAAGAAAGTGGCAGGGCCAAATTGCAAGGTCCAAACCATCCTTTTAGAATTAGATGAAGAAGTCTCCCTTAGGCTCTAACCAGAAGAAGTCCTCAATCATTGTGAACGTCAGCTGCATGGCATAACTATCAAGGAAGTGTTGATCAAGTGGAAGACAGAGGATGCGACCTAGAAACCAACAACCATACTCCAACAATTTACGCACCTGCAACCTTGAGGACAAGGCTTCTTTTGAAGGGTGAGGGAATGTTAGGATCCGATCCTAACCCCTCTCCATGGGTCATTACTTAGTAGGATATGTTTTCTATGTAATAAATTACGACGTTAGTTAATAAGACCTAATAAATAAAGGAGAATAAGTCAATGTAAGAAGACATAATAGAAGCTTTCATGTCTAGAAATATATTCCTCTAGAAGTTTCCATAGAAGGTAGAATTAGTATAAATAAGAGAAGAAGGCATTGGATATTTTCATCTTGGAGATTATCGTAATAGAGCTTTGTTTTGTTGGAGGTTGCCCCCTCAAAGAGGAAAGTGAACATTTCTATCATTAATAAAGGTGCTCTTTTTGGTGTTATTCTAGTATTATTCTGATATTGTTATGGATATATCATTGTTGTTATGTCATTTCTTTCTAAATATTTATGTTCTGCATACTATATTATATCTGGAGTATTGCAATTCCCATTGCTATAACTTTTAGATATGAGAGGTAATTTTTTATCACGTCGATCAAATCACCCAACCATGATACCATATTCATCAAATGAAACATTAATAGTATTTATGAATATTGGAACCCACAATTTGTATATAACTTTAACCTAACTCACCTTGGATTTGAACCCGGTGGGTTGGGTTGGGTTGGGTTGGGTTGCAGGTTTAAGCAATTCATCCATCAATAAAACTGAGAGCATAATAACTCTCTTCAATCATTATAATTTGTCTTCTTGGAAAGTAATTGTAAGTTGAGGCCTCTCAATTTTGGATATCTCAAGCTCTCCTTTTTGGTCCTTTGTCTTCTTTAGTATGTATGGGAAAAATCAACTTATTTATCTCTAATTTAAATAAAAATTATCGATTTCATTTTTTTAACACTTTTAGCTCCATAAATTATTTTTTTAACCTTCATTAACACATCCACATATTCAAGAGGACTTTAGATTGAAAAATAGGTATATGGAATTCATTTGAATGAAATTCAAAACTTATGTCATTAATGGACCTTAGTATATGCTAGAAGTGATAAGGCTCTAATCTAAACTTGTGGAAGCCCTAAATAAAGGTGAGAATAACCATGCTACACAACTATAATTCATGAAGCTAAACTTAAAATTATGATATTTCAAAATTTGATTTCTGTTGAGGTTGGGGAAGTAACGTGTCTATTAAATTGAGTTTTCTTAGAGCCTAAATATTATAAATTACATTAAAAATTGGTCATTCTATATTGTGATGAAAATGTTGGGCTCGAGAATATTTGGTCACAACAATATGCTCAAAGGAAATGTTTTCCATGTCATTACCAAACCATTTAATAAGAAGAAATATCTATGTATACCCTTACTTATTCTTCATGACAATGAGTGTTTATTTACATCAAATTTGTAATATGATGATAATCCACATGAGATAACCATGATGTTCTCTTTGTTGTGGCCAACCAATTCTAAAAATGAAAATCTAATTGGTTATTACAAAGTTAACGCAACATCAGTAAACTTTGGACTACCCATATCCAACATTAGTGACAAAGATCACATATTTTTATCTCAAATTTTTGCTACATACTCTAGTTCTACTATAATTCATGTTGGATACAAAAATCGTTATGTCTATATTTTTTTCCATCCATTAATGAACAAAACCAATATCATCAATACAATATTTATTCATCTCTTAAGAACTTATAATCATAATTCTATGGACAAAACCAAAGTTATCAATTATTCATCTCTTCAGAATGTATAATCATAAGTTTATGGAAAAAACCAAAGTCATCAATTGCACATTTATTCATATTCTTAGATTGTATAATAATAACCAATTAAGCATATTAAAGGAAATGTACTAAGTTCATGGAATATTTCATTAAGCATATAAAAAAAAAGAAAAAAAAAAGGTGACAAGTTGACAAAATCTTTCAACACACTTCTATGAATAACCAACCATGACACATGATAAACATAATTTCCTATGTAAATGGATATTTTCCCATTTTAATATTAAATAAAATTATAATTATCTTTTTATGATGGTCACCTAAAAAGAAATCCATCCATGGATAAATTGGAAAGTTAATTTCCAAATAGTGGGTTAAAAAGAGCGGAGAGAGAAAAATGTTCAAGAAAAGTCACTTTTAGATTTGTGTTTGTATAGTGTTGTCAACATGAAAGTAATATGAAACACTAGGTGCAAAGAAAATGTCGAACCTATGTTACATAGGTTCACATCAACCAAGGTTTATCAATAACATTGTTATTTTAATATATTTCTCTAAAATCTTCTCACTTCTCACATTTGCAGTTCCTTGTTGATGTATTGAGGAGAAAAGTTGTCATCCTTCTTTATGACTTTGAATTTAACCATTTTTAACATCTTGAAATAATTTCTATGATTAATTTTTTTATTTTTTTATTTAAATTTTGACAAGATATCATAAATAAGAATTCAAATGTTAATATGACTAATTATTGATCTTGCAACTGCAAACAATTTTAATAATCTTAATAGTAAAAATTGATCTAAATTTTTTTGTCATTTGCATTTGTTAATTATCATTTTTTAGAAAAATTGTGACACTAATAATGTCGATACTTAGGTAAAAAGTGAAAATGTTTCTTATCACTATATATGTGAATGAGATCAAGTTGATTAGAAGGAGAAAATACAACACTTCTATTATAGAAGTAGATGGTGTAGATTATATTTCCTATCAATCAGTGATAGTGTATGCAATATGGTGACTTCCCTATGACAATAAACCATCAACATATCTAATCCTGGCTCTTAATGGTCTCATCTCATGCATAATAAGAATAACAATATAATGTATGTGCTTACCAATTTCTCCACCTGCATACCATTTGATGAAATAACTTGGAATCAATACCTTTAGTATTCTTCTCAAAATTAAGGGAAGACAACTTATGAGTAGCCAACAATGCATGGACCTCGGCTAATGATTAGTGAAAGGGGCCAACATTGAAATTTTTGAAAAGTATGCTTTCATCTCATGAAATATGACCTAATCAACCTAGATTTATATTTTTTTGATATGAGAAGGTTTCAAAAGATTGGGTGATGTTGAGCTCCCATTTTGTCACTCACCATACACCTCTTTTGTGTTGGATCATGTTGTCATTGATGCCAATGGTTTGATTGATTGATGTCAAGTGATTGATTGATGTCAAGTGATTGATTGATGTCAAAGGATTGAATTGATTGATGATTGATGTAACATAATATGTATTGTCCTTGATGAGGAATGCATAGATGAAGATGGATCAATGAATTTGTCATTGATACATGATGAAATGGATCAATGTGGTTTCCATTGGTATATGATGCATTGTTGGAAAAATGTATAGATGACTCATTATTGTCTTATCATGATTGATAAGGTGTACAAATGGATTAACAAGTGGTCCACATATGGTGAAAGCCCTCACTGGAGTAGGCACTTCACAGTTGAGTTATCCTAGAAGAATGGTTGGAGGACCCATGCTTGTATGAGGAATAGCAAGATGAAGATCAAGGAGAGCAGGGAAAATATCTAGATGGATAGTTCTTGTCATACCATTTCTAGTGTGGTATGTGGAGCGTCACATAGTGAGAGAGTTATGGCCATGAGAAGTTGGAATACGAGGTTGAGTAATGGACCCAAGATTGTTGATGGGTAACGGTATGGGTACTGATATATTTGTAGTTAATACTATTATATGGATATTACATGCCATACCATTTCCTGACAGTATAGAGCGTCACATAACTCCTCAGGTTTGAGAGTTATGGCCTTCACAGTTAGATTTTCAGGATGATGTCATCTAGAAGCCCCAAAGGTCAAGTAATCAAAGTGGTTTAAGAGATTTTTAAAAGGTAAATAATAAGAATTGAAGTGATGATTGTATTATAATTCAAAGTGGGCCCAAAATAAATTATTTCAATAATAATAATTTTTAATGGAGAAATTAAATGAAACCTAAAATAAAGGAAGGGTAAGGGTCAAGTGACCTAGGAGCCAATATGTTTTTAAGGAAGCTACTTGGAGGTATAAATAATAGAAGCCAAAGACTCTCTCATTTGATCACACTTAGCATATTTGGAATATCTATATGTGTCTGAGGTTTTACAATGATATCTTAGCCAGAATTCTGAGTGAAGTTGAAGAAAAGAGGCCGAAATGCAAGGAAGGATAAATTCTTTGAGGTGCTTTCTAAGATTATGTTGATTTTAGGTCATCTCACCATTTTCGCTATAACTTTTTTTTTTCTATAGAGTTTCAGATCCTGAAATTGCTATGAAAGTGAAAAACATATCCAAGTATCTGTGGTTCAAAAAATCAGCTTGTGGGTCGTTGTATTTTGGAGTTATATGGAAAATAGGGTTTGTGGATCCTAAACTAGTCAAAATCGGTGTTTCGGGTAAAACGTCGCTTCTTCATAGATCAAATTCAGTGATACCAAATGTTTTGTTGGAATAAAAGGCTTTGCTATTCTGTTTAACAGTTTCGGAATCATTTCAGAAAAATAACATTGCGGGAACTCTCTACAAGATTCTCTAGGAATAGCCAAATTCGTGACAAGGTATGCTACATTTTGCTATAGCATGCCTGCAGAGAGGTTCCAAGCGGTGCCACTTGGAGGAATTACGCCAACACTGAGAACATTGTGTATCAGTTTCATATCTTTATACATTACAGGTTCAAAGGGTTATGATTACTTCAAGTCGGGGTTGACTAATCCAAAACTAGGCATGTGAGACTAAAACAAGTAGAAAGTACTGTAGTCTTTTGTTAAGGAAGGTTCGCAGGAATGTGTGATGATATACGGTATATTACAGAGGTACAAATCAGATTTGGATGATGAAATTGATGGGGAAAACTTTGGTTTGAGGTACATGTTGAGTACATGGTTGAGGCGGTAGTTGATGATGTTGAACATATTGGCCCGAGGTCATGGATTGATGAGAAATTGACACATGATTGAATACAGTTAATTTTATGTTTGGATTCACTTGTTCGTAGATGCAATTGATTCTGGATTGGTGCATGGTTGATGCACTTTGTTTATCAATTTAGGGTTGATTACAGGTTGGTGCATGGTTGATGCACTTGTTTATAGTCTGAGTTGATTCTGAGTTAGTTGCATGGATTTGATGCACTTGTTTATGAATACGAGGTTACGATGCATGGTTCAGATTTATTGTGAGTACGGGTTTCTTGGTATATCTGCAATTGATAGTGTAACATTGGGTTCCATCATTCTACTTCTACCCGAGGGCGGGGCCGGGGCGGGGCAGGGGGTTGTGACACCTTCGGTTGTCAGCCAGGAGAACATGGGGAGTTGTAACCTCCTTCTAGTTGTAGCAGAGAATTGAGGAGTTGGGCTTCCCTCAGGTTATAGCACGAAATGAGGTTGTAGCCTCCTTACGGTTGTGTATCGAGAGAATTGGGAGTTGGAGCTTCCCTGGGGTTGTATCCACGAGGAAAACTAGAGGGTTGGAGCCTCCTTCCAGTTAAATTTGGAAAAAAAGGAAGTTAGTGCTTCAATGAATGTAATTCTTCAAGGGTATATAAGAAAAAGCATTCCGTGGTTTTCTCCAGATTTGGGTTTCATATATGTAAAACAATTTGTATTGTGTATGTGTATGATTCATTTGTTCATTGCTTATTGCCTGATTGTGGATAATAATGCTTCATTGATATAACAGGATTATATAGTTTATGTTCATTTGTTCATTGCTTATTTACTCTGCAGTTATTGGATAATAATGCTTCATTGATATAACACTTGGATTATATGGTTAAATTGCTCTATTACTGATTCACCCCCCCTCTCAGTAATACAACATTTTGGCCATTTATTCCCCACCTAGGCATTGAAATCCAACTTATTGTCTCCTATTTCTACCCTTTTGCCTGCCTAAAGATCTTGATTGTAACATGAGGTAAAAGTTGTTAATTTCGATATTTTCTGAAGTTCTTGATAAATTAATTAGGATCTTTTGGATATAGTTTACCAATGATAAAATTACACTTACATGTTCAATGTAACAGATGTTCCCACACTATTCCTGGCCTTTCAGTGCCTACACGGGCATTCTGGTACCTGAGATTGTGGCTTCTCCTAGTTGCGCACACCCAGGATGGAGTTGGTGACATGGGTATTGCTCATATGGCCAATGTGATGGGTTGTGACCATTTCCCTTGTGCCCAACATTCCTCTATTACACGAAACCTCAAAATCCATGAGCATATTTTCCAGCGCGACACCAAATCGGGGTCTGAACTGGAACGATATATAAAATGGTTAGAACAATTTCCTAAGATAGAGGAAATTGTGGTCAGTAAGAGCATTTAGTTTTGTTAAGTCATTTTTACCCCTGAGTGCACGAGAATAGGGGAAAACGATGTAATCTGATATACTTTGAATTTGATATATATATATATATATATATATAGAGGGACTCACTCTGTGTAAAAACTGATATGTATATACCCTTTGTTGAATATAATAAAAAAAAATTGTGTTGCTTATTCATTGTTCTTCATATTGTGATGGATATGCTGTGAGCCGATTGAAGATTTACATTTGATATTAATCAGGTTTTGCTTTACTTTTGTTTATTAATTTGTGAGTTACTGAATCTTTCCTACTCACTACTTAGGAATGCATGGGCCCACCTCCCTTAGTAAGTTGAGTTATTTGTATACTATGTGTTCTCTATTTGTTGTAGCTATGTTCATGGATGGATTTGTGTGGAGTGGTCTTTAAACTATAGGTTTTATTTGAGTTATGTGTGTTCTTTACCCACTGGGGATTTTCATGTATTGTAAACCAAACTTCCCTTAGTACAGTGGAAAGGTTTTCATATTGACAGATAGATTTGTGAATGAATGATTAAATGTTTGCATCTTACTAAAGTATATCTTCTTTCTGTACAAGCTTGAAAGTTAAACAAGTTCCATGATTTATTGCCAACTTATATAACCACAAATGTCTAATCTAAATGCTTCACACACTTGTTAATAATGTTAAGCGATCATATGATCCAATGATAAAACTGAACTAAGATATTGGAATTACTCACTATATGTGTGACAACTTCGAGTTGTAATAAAATAAATAAAGTATTGACTCTGGTTAATGAAGACTAGTTTATGAGAAAGTTCTAAGATCTGGAATGTAAAGCATAACCATACTATAACTTCCATCTTCTTAAGGAGCTACCTCATTGATTATCCTAGACAATAATAATTAATATCAAGCATTGATAGAAGTTTTGTGATGACCGGGTCACAAATCAAGAAACTTTAAATACTCTTTGACTATTGGAAGAATGGATTGTATTCACAAAGGATTTAGTTGCTACCTTCATACTCTGACTCCATGGTATTAAGGGCATAGGTCTTCAAGTTATTAATAGGATTTTATCTCTGAGATTTGAGTTGTTTTCTTGCTGAGTTTGGTGTGACCTCTAGATGTGTTGTAACAAAAGAGAGATGATATTTCAAGGGACAAGAGTTTAGTTTTAATAGAGTACAAACTGTGTGTTTACATTTGAGTTTAGTTTCAATAGAGTGCAAAATGTGTTTTTGCATTCCTTACTAGTAGTTGTAAGGTTTCTTTACAAAGTATTGTTATCTTGTTTCTTCACCCACCAATTGAAGTGTCAAGCTTTGTTGTAAGGCTCATTTAGAGTCATTCCCCTGCATACCGATTTGTTGTCTCTGGGTAAGAATGCAATAGTACCATGAATTTTGTCCTGCTTTTTGTGAAGTAAGCATTTTAGGTTGAAAATAGGATTAGTCATTAGCAATTACTCTCAAGTTGATTAGTCTTATTCTAGGTCAGTAACACGATTTTATGGAGACTTGAGTAGATCTATATTGTTGACTGATATAGACATCTACCTGAGTAATTGCTATTATGTTTTTATATGTTTCTTATTTCTTTCTTGCACTAACAAATAGTTGATTGCTTTCCATACATAGAATAGAGTTTAAATAGTTGATTCCTTAGCTTGGTTATTGATTATCTATGTGGATTAGTGGTTTCTTTGCTTATGTTCATGCATGATTGGTAGGTTACCTAGTTCTCTTTCTCCTTGAAAGATAAATTAGGATACACTTCTATCATTTTATTGCACATACTGTGCCTGCAGTTCATCAGTTTATGAACCTGGTTGACATTTATGTGGTACTTATTACAACAACTAATTATCCCAACATTTTGGCACCATTGTTGGGGAATTGCTAAAAGGTAAACGATAAGAAGCTAGTCTTTGTTTAAAATTTCAATTGTTTTCTTTGAGAATTCTTTTCTTTTTTCAGATCAGTGGTGGAGAGATAGTAAGCCAAAAGGTAAGAACCTACACTGCCACTATTTTGATTCCTTCGAAACCCTATCTGGCATATGGTTAACTCATGGTTAGGCCTAGGGATAGCAAGGGTAGATTTTTAAAAACTGATATTCCAGAAAATTTATTTGGTAGCAATAAAACCCCTCCTATTAGCCCGATTAAAAGATACGTAGGAAGAATGCAGAGAGAGGGTTACATCAAGTTTTTCCACCCCACAATCTAAAAAATCAATGGAAAAGGTCCAGGGAAAAGAGGGATAATCCCAAGACCAACTAGCTAAAGAGCCACAGGTTGATAGGCCAGTTCCAAACATTGATCTAGTACTAGAGCAGACTGTCAATCAAGATCATATATATCAACTGCTTAAGACCCCCACAACGTGATCATTTCAAAAGTAGAAACTTTTGTGGTGGGAGGAACTCTAGGATTGCAAGTGGGAGACAACTTCACCATTCATCAAAATCCAGTAGCTGATCCACCACTATCGCCAAGTCCGGAGGTATTTAGTATATTTGGACACATGGTAGACGAAGAAGAAAGGAATAGGGAACTAGAAGGAGAGACCACCTTGGGATTTCCCATACTTGTCTTAATGTCGAATGTGAACATGAAAAATATTCCCCCTTCGTTCCTTCCAAATTTCAGAGGTATGGTTACAGAGGATCCATATGCTTTTCTCTTTGAGTTTGATATTCTCTGTAGAAGCTATAATTATGTTGATGATGAAAAAAAATTAAAATTTCTTCTAGCAACCTTAAAAGACTTCGCTCTAAGATGGTTAATGGGACTTGAAGATTACTCTATCTAATTTTGGGAAGACATGAAAAGTACTTTCTTAAAAAAATATCAAGACTATTGTAGGACTAGAGACTCCTGCAATGACATCTTTAATATGCAACAATCAGACGAAGAGAGTCTTGAAGACTACGTAGAAATGTTTATCTATAATTTCAGAAAACCAAGCAAAGTACTTTAAATAATGATACCATCATGACTATCTTTCTAAAAGGGATACAAGAAGAATACATTGATGTGTAAAATCTGATGGGTGCAGACAATATCTCTCAATTGCCATTTGCTGACATTTGTGATTTATGCAAGAGATACTATAGGAGTCGAGAAAAATATGGTAAGGGAATTAGAGATGTTTTGCCAAAAGTAACAAAATTTGTTGCAGGAGGTGGAGTATCAAGGATAGAATTATGAAATTTATTGGAAAAGTTAAAAAAAATAATTCCTGGTACTCTTAGTTCTCAACTAGATATGTTTCAAGTTAAGAAAAATAAAGAAGAAGGGAAAGTTGTTGTGTATGTTTTTTGTCCCTATTGTCGAAAGAAGCATCCATTTAAAGAATTCCCATTGGATAATGTGCATGTTTGTGCAATATGTGCAAAGGATCATGAGATGGATAATTTCCCCTCGCTGCTCAAACTTAAAGCCATATATAAAGAAAATAGGGAGGTTGCAGAACCTTCTTTTCAAGATGCACTAAAGAAACCATGGCATCAAAGAGCCCAAGGTATGTCCCAAGATCCTTTTCATTACCTTTTGCACCTTATAATTCTTATCAACAATAGTGGAACACTCAAATGCCATAGAAAAACACTTGTTCAAAACAACAAACTCAAACTCAACCTTGGAAATAGAATTGGAGAGGTAACCCTCACGGGATTATGCCTCAACAAAAATTCCCAATGCCTTATCTTAACTACTCGCAATACCCCCATCCATGCGATCATTTTATCCTACTACCCAAGCAACAGTCCCACAACTAACACAACTGGTTGCAAACCAAAACCCTCCCAGACCAACACAAATGCTTGCACAACCGAGACCAAATCCAAACAATAGAGCTGCACATATTTCCTTTAATGCTGAGATGCATCCTTTTCCAACTTACCTGATCACTCCTATGCCCCTAAAAAATATACATATGAGATCAGGAAAATTCGTGAAACCAAGAGATTCCACGGTTGTCATTGTGGAAGAAAAGGAAACTCCTGAACAACCAATAAATGAAAACCAACTCAGAAACATAGTTACTCCCTCCATTCTGAAAAAAACATCTACTACTCCTACAAAGCAGCCACACGCATCTAAACTTCCACCTTATCTATAAAGGTTGGCCATAGAAAATCCAATTGTCCTCCCTGAATTTGACTTGGAAGTTGAGCTGCATAATGTTTGTGTCAAAATACCCCTGTTGCAATCTATAAAAGATATTCCCATCTATGCAAAAAATGTCATGGATTTATGCATTAAGAAACCTAGAAGGAAATCAAAAGAGCCCCTCACTATCCACATAGCAGGTCAACTAACTGAGCTAATGTCTGGGAAGCCATTGGTGAAAAAGTATGGAGACCCTAGAAACCCCATAGTCACCATTTCCATCAATGACGTTCCCATAGGAAATACTTTGATTGATTTGGGAGCTGCAATAAATATCATGATTGTTATGACCATGGAAACATTATGATTGGATACTCTCCAACCCACACCCATGGTGCTAGAAATTTCTAATAGATCTAGGATCAAGCCTGCAGGTTTCTCGATGATATATTGGTAACTTTAAATTCTTGGGAGTATCTTGTAGATTTTCTAGTTATCCAACCTAAAACCAACATGGTAGGCCACCTTGTCATTATTGGGAGACCATGGTTGGCCACAAATGATTCTTTCATCGGATGTAGGTCGAGAGAGATGACCATATCAAATGGTCTAGCTATGAAGAAACTCACTTTATACCCACCTGCCAAACCAACACTACAAGATTCTTGGTAGGTGTTCGAATCTTGTGAAAATATAGAAATTGAACTTCCTAAAAAGAAGGAAATAGAATCTTCTAATGTAGAAATTGAATCTCTTAAAATTGTGGAAATTAAAAATCACAGAAAAGAAGAAATTTTACATCCCCTTGTAACCCTCGAACAAGTAGGGGGATTGAAAAGTCAATCAGAGGATGATTTTATGAACTTATTTATTTCTACTGTGGATTGTACTCAGTTTCTGGAAGTACCCCAAACCTATAATCATATTTTTCACAAAGATTTTCAGGAAAATTTGGATCCAACAAGAACTACATCTTTCCTTGTGTCATCCATCAAAGAGACCACAAATCCCTATTGCATGACTGTTGAAATTATCCCAGGAAAAACTTTGAATATCAGTATTGACCTTGATTCTAATCAACAGGAACAATTAATCAGCCTATTACAAAAGAACTCTGGTGCATTTTCCTGGGACTATAAAGACATGCTTGGCATTCACCCAGACACATGTTAACATCATATTTACCTTCAAGAAAATGCCAGACCCATTAGGAAGCCACAATATCATATGAATCCTTCCATAAAGGACATAGTAAAAGAATAATTACAGAAGCTGTTAGATGTTAACTTTATATATCCTATATCTGATAGCAAGTGGGTTTCTCCACTTGTAGTTGTGCCTACAAAGGAAATCAAGTGGAGAATATGTGTTGACTATCGTGAGATTAATAAAGCAACACTGAAAGATTATTTTCCACTTCCTTTCATTGATTAGGTATTGGATACCCTAGTAGGTAAAAAATATTTTTCCTTTTTGGACGGTTTTAGTGGATACAATCAAATTCAGATTGCACTAGAAGATCAATAGAAAACCACTTTTACATGCCCATGGGGTACATTTTCCTATAGAGTTTTACTGTTTTGGTTTTGCAATGCCCCTGTAACTTTTCAAAGAGTTGTATTGGGGATATTTGATGACTTGATTCATGAGTGTGTTGAAATCTATATGGACAATTTTTCTATCTATGGTGACTCTTTTTCCAAAGCACTTCATAACCTGGAAAAAGTATTGATTAGATGTAGGGAATCTAATGTTGCCTTGAGTCATAAAAAATGTAATATGATTTCATAATAGGGCATTGTTCTTGGGCATCATGTTTCTTCTTCGGGCATCAAAGTGGACCCGACTAAGATTAAGGTCATTATGGAGTTTTCTGCACCCCATTCACCAAAGGAGGTAAGAAGTTTTTTGGGCCATGGTGGCTACTATAGAAGGTTTATTGAAAACTTTACAAAGATAGATGCACCTATATACAAAATTTTAGCTAAAGATACTAACTTTTTGTGTGATTCTCAGTGTCGAATTGCTTTTGAAATCTTGAAGGAAAAGTTGTCCACAATACCAGTTCTTCAGGGACCATATCGGTCTCTTCCTTTCCATATTTGTCCGGATGCTTCAAGCACTACTCTTGGGGATGTCCTAGGATAGAAACATGATTAGTTGTCTTATGCTATCTACTAGAGTAGTAAAAAATTATCACCAGTTGAGCTCAACTACACTGTCACAAAAAACAAATTCTTAGCTATCATGCATGCTATTAATAAATTTAGACATTATATTGCGGGATATGAAACTTTTATTCACGCTGATCATTCTTACATCAAGTTTTTAATGAATAAAACCATCATGAATGGTAGGATCACTAGGTGGCTACTATTATTGTAGGAATTTAACATTACCATTATAGATAGGTCTGGAAAAGAAAACTTAGTTGTAGATTTTCTCTCTCGGATTCATAATAAATATGAAAACACCCTTGTTGATGATAGTTTTCCTGACGAACATTTGTTTGTTGTTTCCACTAACATTCTTTGGTTTGCAGACATAGCCAATTATCTGTCCACATGGAAGTTTCCTCAACATCTCTCCCCAAGAGAAAAGCAACAAATTGTCAAGAAGAGTGCAACTTATTCATGGATCGGGGGAGATATCTTCCATACTGGGCTTGACATGACTATTAGAATATGTGTATGAGAAGGTGAAACATATGATATCCTGAGATCCTGACATGATATCCCCTGTGGAGGCCATTTTGCAGATAAAAGGATTGCTTGCAAGGTGCTTCATCAAGGATATTATTAGCCAAAGTTGTTCAAAGATGCCAGAAAGTATGTGAGAAGTTGTGATAGTTGTCAAATAATGGGTAAGACAGTGCAATCAGACGAGATGCCCTTACAAACCCAAGTTCTTGTCGAACCTTTCGAAAGATGGGCCTTGGATTTTGTGGAGACAATATCTCCTTCATCATGGAAAAATAGGTACATTTTAGTTTGCACTGATTATGTAACTAAGTGGGTAGAAGAAAAATCCCTTAGTTCTACTAGTGAAGAATCAGTTATAGATTTTCTTTACGAAGATATTTTTAATTGCTTTGGCATTCCAAAAAAAATTGTGACATATAACGGGACACAATTTACATCTAAATGAATGCAAGTGCTTACTCAACAATACTAGATAAAGCACTATAAATCTTCTCCATACCACCCGCAAGAAAATGGGCAAGTTGAGTCTACAAACAAGGTATTGGAAGCAATCCTAACTAATACAGTCCAACTGCACTACAAATAATGGGCATACAAGCTTTTGGGAGCATTGTGGGCCTATAGAACCACATGGATAAATACCACAGGCTTTACTCCATACGAGTTAGTGTATGGAAAACATGTTCTTCTACCGATTGATCTTCAAGTGAATACCTTTAGGACAACTGCACAACTAGGCATAGATTTATCAAAGGCATAAAAATAGAGAATAACCTAGCTAAATGAGCTAGATGAAATTAGGCAAGATGCAATTCAACATACTATTCTGGTACAGGAACAGAGAGCTAGATGGCATGATAAATTCATCAAGAGGAAAGTTTTCAAGCCTGGTGATTGGGCCCTCCTTTTTGATTCTTAGTTTAATAACTTCCGAGGAAAGCTTACTACAAGATGGTTGGGGACTTACGAAATCGAGACTGTCTTCAACAATGGATCAGTCAGAATAACAACAATTGAATACCAACAACATTCTTTTGTGTTCAATGGCCATCGACTGAGGATGTATCATAGGCCAATGTCCAAGGATAACTTTGTATGAGATATTTTTCAACAGTCTGAAATGGAGGTAGTGGGAAGGGGGTCTCCTTCCCCCTCTCCCACCTCTGATTGAATCTTTTCTTTTATCTTTATGAATGTATGTACTTAAGAAAATTTAAAAATTTTAAAATAATAATAATATAACCAAAAAAAAAAAATAGTTTAGCCATGAAAATCATTTTACTGATGTGGTTAGATAAGGGCCTGTCTAAAAACCATCTTGTTGGTGGATTAGCCCAGAATAAAAATCTCTTGTCCACAATTGTCATAACTTACTACATGTTCTTCAAACCATTTTGTTTGTTCTTGCGTCAGATGATGAGGGATGCATTAAGGCTCTCCTTTTGATAACTTTTCCTCCATCAACTTTAGCACATCATCTAGGGGATCAAAGTGAGATATTTGGATGGTACCTAGGGGATTGCATACATTAATGGCAGGTTCCCTCACTGACAACAATGGGGATTCATTAATTCCTCCTAGTTTTCATATCTTGCAGGACATTCAACATCAACACATTAATTCATGCCCAACAAGTTGTACCCATGGAATCTTGACTGTCATCATCATCAAAGGTGAACAATCTCGCATTGGTTAAAAACTTTCATCAATGGCTGGTAATCCAATGAATTCCACCCATGTTCGACGACAATACATCTTTCACATGGATAGATTTTTTCCAGAAGTTTGGGTCGGGATGAAGACAACTTAGTGATGATCTGGATGAAAATTTGTGATAGTCAGTGTGACTAAAAAGGAATTTGGTTACAAGGCAGTTGCAACAATTTAGATTGTCTCAAAAAGAGGGGGTTGTCAACCTTCTTAGTAGGTTTCTGCTAAAAAGTGAGACTTTCTCCTCGATACAGATCTTGGGAAATGGCATGAATCTGGCTATCCATCCCTTGATTCTTCACTTCTATTGCAGTTTTTTCCATCATCACTAGAATGACAATTTTACATCAATAGTTCTATTCTCCTCTCGGTTCTTGATTTCAAATTCTAGTATTTCTAATAAGTTCAGAATCCCCTAAGTTTTAGATATTTTTTGAACCAGTTTTGAGTTAAATTTGTATAAAATATCTTTCTGCATTACATTTGTAAATCACAGAGAAAAGTAATATCATTTTTAAGAGCATCATTAAAAAAAATAGTGCTTGACAGTATTCCCGCACCCATACAGGAATGACACTACAGGTACTGAAATACTATGACCACATTTTAAAAAGACTTTTGCATGAGATAGAGTATGATTTACTACTTTAGTATTGAGCATCATCATCATGAACATGACAAGAAGATAAACATTATCATCATTGCTCCCAGTACCCACAGGAATTCTGCATCTACAATTAAAATGGGTAATGACTTTTTGAGGTAAGATTTCTTTAAGACTCTGTTTGTTTTTTTAGGAACAAAGAAGATCGTTATAACAAATTCTCATGATAATCCAACTCATCCCCATTACTTAGCCTTCAAATTTTGGTCATTCATTGATGCAAGAGCATCTCTCACAGCAAGCGAACCAGCGTAGAATGCAAATGGACAGCTAGACAAGCGCCAGCACAAATTTTTGAAATTTCCTGGATTTTGATGCGCCATATTAAATGAAGTCATTTAAGAAGAAACACACCTGGTGTAATTAAATCATACCTCGAGCCATACGCTCTCATCTGAAGTAGATGAAGGCATTTATGTAAGTAGGTAGAATTTAATATTAGATTAGATAGTTTTAGAAGGAGTGGATGGAAAACGGATATAGACACCCTCACTGTGCATTGTAACATTATTCAGGAATAGTTAGAAGCATTGGAGCATAGAAGAGAAGCAAAGAGTTTTGTAGAAACACCCATGTACTGATATTTGGATTAATAGAGAAAGATTGATTCAAATTCATGGTTTGTGTTGTTCTCTGTGTATTGATGTTATGCTCTTGAATGTTTGCTTCCTGATATACATTTGCTTTTATATGCTGTGTATGTGATTTCATGGTTTGAGTTTGAAGTCTAAAGGAAGAAGAAATGAGTTTCAATTGTTTCTCTATTTGAGTAAGGATTCCTGCAAGGAGTGCATTTGAAGTCGTCCGCAAGGAGTGCGTTGACAGAAGGCTCAGATAGTTTAGCTCTTGTTCTCATTCACCCAGAAGTGAAATTGGGTTATACGAGCCGTGAAAGGAGTGCATAGGATAAGGAGAGTCTTAGTTGTGAATTTGAGCTAAGTATTGAAGGACTGTTGCTGCAGGTGTGCACAGAGTCGAGAGAAATCAACACTAAGAAGTGGTTGAGGATTTGCCACAAGGATTGCGCGCAAGAGTCTTCGTGAAAATTCAGAGTTGGTGGAAGCTCATGAGGGATAATGCTTTCAAGCTCGTCAAGGGAAGGGATCGACGGTCAGGAATTGGCGGGGAGGATTAGCGAAATACCGTCGGTCGTTAGATCTACCAGAGGAGTGAGAGGGTTTACGGGTGTGTTCGGAGTTCAAGCTCCAGAGGTTGTGGACCATCAGATCTCGTTCAAATACCTGTTAGCCGTTGGATCAACCAGGAGTTGCATGGGTTTTAAGCCTCGTGAACAGGAAGAGGAAAATCCCGATGAGAGGTGAGGCCATCAAGATTTCAGCATTCGTGAAATCGGGAGTCACGAGAATGAGTGATCGGGAATCTTCATAGTGTAAATCCCAGAGTAAATTTGAGCCGTCCATCTTGAGGAGACAGGTGGCAGTGATCAAGAGCCCGTCGACATTTCGACGATCAGGGTTCTAAGTCGACAAAGGAATTGTGGACATCGACGTCGGAATTCTCGAAACCTCGAGATTGAATCAGGACCGTCCATCTTACGAGGACACGTGGCGAATATCTAAGCCCTCGGAAAAAGTCCGGAAAGGAAGACTCCATCAGAGTTTCCGGATTCAGAAAATCGGGAGTTCTGAGGATAAAGGATCGGGAAAATCCAAGTTGGAAACCCCGTAGATGATTGGAGCCATCCATCAGTAGGGACACATGGACGAGATCGGAAGTCCATCGGCATTTCAGTCATCGGGACTCATATAGGTAAGTGTTTTGGCTTTGAGATTGGTGAAACCCCAAGGGAAAATCTGAACCGTCCATCCACTTGGCACAGGTGTCAGAAATCCTAAGGAAGTCGGCATATCGGCACTCAGGAAATCGGGATTCCTGAGGTCATCAAAATCGGGACATCATAAGTCTTGAAATCACGAGGAGAACCCTGAACCGTCCATCTTGAGGGAACACATGTCAGAATATCTGACGAAGTCGGGGTTCACGAAAGCAGAAGATCGGGAAATTCCATAGGAAACTCCCGGGAAGATCGGAGCCATCCATTCACTAGGATGCGTGGCGGAGATCGAAGGCATCGAGATATCTGGCATCGATAAATCGAAGTTCTTGAGGACAAGAAAGTTGGGACATCACAAGTCGCGAAACCCTGGAGAAATCGGGACAATCCATCAGAGGGGGCACGTGGAAGAAATCGGCGCCATCGGGGAAAGTTCCGACAAGGAGGTCGCCCATCGGTGTTTAGGTCATCGGGATATCAGGGATCCCAGTGACAAAGTGTTTACGCATAGTGAAATTGTGAACCGCGAAACCCCGACGAGGAGGGAAGCGTCATTGTGGGAGCCAGTTGTCAGCCTGACGGAGAGTCAGGATTCGGGGAATCGCGAGTCCTGAGGTCATGTGTATTTCGACATTTGAATGCTCGAAACCCTAATGGGAGTTATTACTGCGGTCATATAGAGGAGATCACATGGGCAAAGGCTTAGCCTGGAGGGCTAATGGAAATTTGAGTGTATCGAGGATTTTGAAGTCAGAAACCCCGACAAGAAGAAATATAAGACTGCGATCTTATAGAAAATGGTCGTGTGGACTAAAGGCTTAGCTAGGTGGGGCTAAGGTAACGAAGGAGCACATCGGGGATCAGGGATCGGTGATCCAAGCTTTTTTAACATCACGGGTGTCAAAATCCTGACAGAAGGAACCCCGATAACAAGAAAAGGCGAACATTGGTTTAGAAGAAAGGGAGACCAAGTGTTTAGTTGTTGTGGGTGGAAAATTCCCGATAGGGAATTAAAAGAACCTTTCAGTTCTTTGGGCCAAGGAAGGAAACAAGATCCTGCGAGCGGACGTGCCCGAGGGTTCACCTGCGTCAAGTGGTATCAGAGCATAGAAAAACTTCTTTGCTTTCTATAGCAGAGAAGGGAAGGAGAATTTCACCATGCCGCCTGTTATCACTCCAGGAAACTCTCCTAGGCTGTAAGTCGGAGATGCCTGGTAACTAACTCTTTTTGAAGCAATTTTCTAAATAATTG
>SNQJ01S0087207.1:41496-58357 GCA_010110895.2 Picea sitchensis | reverse complement strand
GGAGGATGGCAGAAGACCTTAGTTGTAGACTAGGGCCCCCAATACACTCCTGGGGTTCTTGGTCTGGGACCAAGCAGTTAGAGCCATGGCAAAAGACCCTTGTGAGGGCCCCCAGTAGATGACTGGGGTTCTTGGTCTGGGACCAAGCAGAAAGACCCTTGTGAGGGCCCCCAGTAGATAACGGGGGTTCTTGGTCTGGGACCAAGCAGTTTAAGTCCCTAGATATGTCTAGGGCCCCTGGATGTGTTCCAGGGTACCCATGTCTAAGGCATGGGTTGATCCTTGGTCTTGTACCTTGGTGGATAAGACCCCAGATATGTTATGGGGCAACCTGGTCCTTGATCAATTAGTTGTTGGTGTGTGATCCTCTTCCTCTCTTCCAGGATGGTCCACAGGACCTAGGAGAGATTTTGAAGGAGGGCATAACCACATGAGGGATGTATCCCATATGCAGTGATGATAAAGTTAATTGGTTACCATGAGAAGTATATGGACATGTGTTGCCACTAAGTAAACCTCTCCTAAAACCCCCACCCGTGGTTTTTGAGCTTGAGTTTGTTTGGGGGTTTGTATTTTTGTTTTAGGGGTTAATATGAAAATTATTTAATTAATGTTTGATTATAACATATTTAATTAATATTTATATTAATTAAAAATGTTATTTTAATTATATTTTTTATTACCCTAACCCTAGCCTAAAAGTATAAATAAGAACCCTCCCCCTTCACTTTTACACACATTCACTTTCTCCTCTCCAAGGCTGGCGGATTGCTCTGAGATTCTGTTACAGCTATAGCCTCCTTTTGACAGAAAATTGCGGCCTCCTTTGACAGTCCAGTTTTCACTTCATTTGCTGGTGCATGTTCCTTGTTTTCCTTTGCTGTGTTGAAGTTTCTTCTCTTGCTGTTGTCAGGTGTATTCTCTGAGTTAAGGGTTTTTGATTTGAGGCTTCTTGTGATGTTGCAAAGTGTTAAAGTTGTCGTCCTCTTCTCATTTCTTTACTGTTGCCAGTCGGCCCTCTCCTATAGCCAGCGGAACCCTCCTTGAAGTCTGTCATCCCCTAGATCTAGGATCTTGAAGGCCGCAGCACCCTAGCAAGGTGGTTGAATCTTCCTTACAGGCAGTCGTCCCTCCTTCTACTGGCAGATTATATTACATGTGTGAAGGTTTGTTGTTGTGTGGGGTTTTTGGTATGTTTGTGTGAGGTTTTTCATGGTGGCTTGGCTGTCCTATACTTCTCTTGAGAGAGATCTGACCCTTGAGGCAGATCCATGACACTAGACTTATCTGAGCATACTTCTGTGGCTTATTATCTCTCAGGTGTGCTACGCTCTTCTCCTTTATACTGAGGTAAGATTATCAAGAGGTAAGTTAATGTTTTCAGCTCTTTTACCTTGCTTACATTTAGATCTCTGATTAGCATCATTGTCTAGTTCAGATCTATGGATTGTTCATGTTCAGAAATGTTTATTTACCTACTGTTTAGATCTAATTTAGAAACTCTTCTACAGTTTAGATACAGCATAGAACTGCTTCATGGTTTACATCTAACTACTGGTCATGTTCAGAATTAATTACTAGTTCAGATCTAAGTGATTTACTCACTCAGAAATTGTTTATGGTTAGATCTAACTACTGTTCATGTTCAGAATTAATTACTAGTTCAGATCTGAGTGTTTTACTCACTCAGAAAGTTTATGGTTTAGATCTAGTTGTTGTACATGTTCAAAATTAATTCCTAAGTTCAGATCTAAACTACCTAGCATACAATATTTTTTGAAGCTCAGATCTGTGTAAGTTTGATGTGTTCATGCTGATTTTGTCTACAAAAATTTTGAAAATTAAATTCTTGTTTTCTTTACCTAAAACTAACAGTTTCAAAGTAGGCTTTTCTTTGAAAGATCTCGGTGGATTGGATGACCAATTTCTAGAAACCATTCATAGGATACCTTCCAAAATATTATATTTTGGAGAGTGTAGGGTGTGCCTTTGTTTTACAATCATAAACTAACGCTACAAAGGTGCTTGGCAGAAGGTGGATGTGGGGACACAGTAACCTATCCTTGAAAGAATGGAACCCATGTTTCGACGTGCGGAGGGAGAAGACTTCCTTGTGTTATCACATGAAATGTAAGAGTCTTAGTGGCATGCTATCAATTATCATCATGAAGGAAATAAGGGTCAAATGGGTCTCAAACCTGGTCTTAAAGTCATCATTATCATATGTCATGTCTCAAGGGTTTGTACACAAATTCCATTATGTCAGTTTCCAACCATTTAGAGGTCAAGTCGGAGCTCAAATTTATTTGCTGGTAACTCACCTAAAAGTTCGCAGCGTACTAAGAAGTACCTCATTGCACTAATCTCTCATCATTGCACCTTGGAAATGTGTCAAGGTAGATTTCATTGTCTTCAGCGCTTTCATTCAGTATGATTTTCAAAGATTATGTCCAAGAACAAACTCTAACAGTTTCCTTGAAGCACGCTACTGGAATTTGAAAATTGGCGATCCAGACTGGCGCTGCAAATTGGTTGTAGAAGATTGTTAAAGATTGGATACCTCCAAGTCCAGCTTAGGTTCACAAAGCACCAGCCTACATTCAGACATACCAAGGTCATCCTACAGCTTCTTTTTGCAAACAAGTTGTATTTCCCATTGATAATTATGCGCTGCGAACTGTCTGTTATAACCTTGCAACACCAACTGTACGTTGTGAACTGGTGTTGGCGCTGCGAACCCTCTATTTTTACAGAGTTGTCTCTTTTGCTTGTCTGCATTTTCACTCAAACTAGATTGTTGTTCCTTTTATCACTCCTACTTGCAATTTGCCCCACTCCATACCATTGTTGTGTATAAGTTTTCAGACAGGTGAACTCTGAGTATATCAGTTATGCAATTCAACCCAAAAAACCCATGTTTTACTATATATTTCACATAGCATTGTCATAAGAGGTTACAGGAGGGTTTTAAGATAGAAATCATGGACAGTCAGCAAAGCAAGAAAATCCACAAGGGTGGAGAGATTGTGAGAACTGAACCATATGACATGCAACTCATCAACTCTGAACCATTTTTCAAGGAAGCCTTCCATTGGGTGGGTTGCCTTATTTTTGTCAAAAAATGCAAAGAGGGCATCCTAAAGTGGCAAAAAGGAATTTAGATATGTTGGCTAAGATGGCTACTAGAAGGAGTACCAGAACCAAAAGATGAATACAAGATGATCTTCCACATCAGCATCATTTTTATCGTGGTTTTTGCATGCAGTTACAACACTAAGTGATGATTTTGGATTTTGAGTTAAACTTAGAATCTTTTTATGTTTCTTTAAGGTTACTTCAGGTTGAAATAAGCTTGCAACATCTTGTGGAATGTCTATCCTACTTCAGGTACAAGTTTTGAAAGGTTGGAATCTTTTTGCAAGAAAATAGGTTGCTACAGGAAAGTTTGCAGCGCCTGGACTCAATGGCACTACGAGCTGGTTATTTGGGACAGTTTGTAGCAATTAGCACACAGCAAAGTCAAAGTCTTGTTTTAATCATAACTTTCGAATCACGGTCTGGGTTCTTCTGAAATTTGGTGTGGGGGAAAAACATGATGTGTTTGACTTGCTGACAAAAAATCAGCCCAACCCATTTCATATTTTTGGAGAAACAATAAAAACATCACCTACATCACTTACAGGAAAGTTTGCAGCGCATGTTGTCAAAGGCGCTGCGAACTCTAACAGTTTGACAAATCCGAGCTATGGGAGGGCTGCCAATTGTCAGGGAAGGTTCGAATGGTTTCCTAGGAGTTAGTTGGACATGAGGGACATGTGTTCCATCTCCAGATCAAGTTGCATGACATGTTTCAAAAAGCATTTATCACAATAGACAAGATCCCAAAAAATAGGAATTTGTTATGTTTTTGTTGGAATCTTTTGTAACAGACTCCTAAATGGAGGAGGATCCTATGTAGTTCCTTGGTTTTGACCTCCTTAGAGTACGGAGAGATCATTCACTATATATGAAGGGGATTTTGATAAGGAAAGGGTTGGATTCATGATCCAAGAGAGGAGAGAGTTGGAGGAGCAGTTTAGCTGCTTATTTGTAAGCCTGAGGGCATGTTGTAATTAGCATTTCTGCCATTAAAGATTCGTGAGAGTTGTTTATCAGATTGTTTTCTTTGTTTTCCATTTCTTTTGTTATATTCTTGATTGAATATATTGCAGGTTTTGAGGATCAAAGGTTGCCTTTGATTAATGGATCCCTAAGCAGCAAAGGATTTGTTGTAGCTGGCTTGTTAATCATTGTTTCTGTTCAAGCATTTTTCAATCTATTCTGCAAAGAGGATCTTTGTTTAGTAAACATTCTTCTTTTGTTCACTTTCATTTCTTATAATCATCATCATATAAGCTCTTAACCTAATGATTTAGCTTGATTGCCTTCAATCTGCAGAGTGTTTTGACTCCATTGACAATAGTAGATCACTGATCTACAGTCAAACCGTTGCCCTCTTTCTTGTTCTTTCTTGTTGATCCACCCAATTTAAATTGATTTAATTTTTCAAATTCTAATGGGTATTAGGCGTGTTCTTAAAGCAATCTACAAACAACTTCTAGTGCTAACACCTTGCACTTAATTTGGATGAAATCATCGAGCTTACCACTAGAGTTTTGGACTTTGGATGTGTTATGAGCTATAGGGAATAGTATGGGTACTTTCTTAAAAGTTGACAATAGCAAACCTAAAGTCAAGCCAATGTATGGTCACTCACATTCTTGTTGAATTGGGGATCTTGAAGATGGTCTAGCAAATGAAATATCCATTGAACATCAAAATAATGATTTCTATCAATCACTAGACTATGTGGATGTGCCCTTTGGATTTGCTTGATTTCATGCCTCTAGGCATTTGGCAAGTGAATGTAATCTAAAATTTTCCAAAAAGAAGGAGAAAGGAGGAGTTGCCAACTTGTCGTGGTGAAGGATTTCACTAATCGCTCAACAGAATCAGGGGTTCCACCATCAAAGGAGATATCTAGCATAGTTATCCCAAGAGTGGGTGACCTCTCAAAGATGTTCTTGGAGACAATATGTAAATTCGAGTCTAGTGGATGTATTGGGTTTTCACACTCTACCGAAACTGCCCAAAGATAAATCATGCTCAACAATGGGATGGAGGTGCTTGTCAGTAAAGACAACCACGAAATGTCGTGTAAGCACTTGGTCTTGCCTTTAAACTATGTGAATGTTAAAAAGAATTTAGAGCTAGTAGTTATTTCTACCTACCAAGATATTGAAATTAGTAAGATTATGTCTCCTAAACCTTTACAAAAACTTCTAATGAGTAAGGGGAGGAGTCCTTTTAGCCATTCTTTGGAGAAACTTGACGGTCTAGAAGCCATTGGGAAGGGATCCAAAAAATTTGTCCCCAGTTCTATTAAATGGGGGGAAAATTCAATCATTTAGCCCTATTTCTCTGGAGAATCCTCTATGAACTCAAACCCAAATAGATATTTTTTTATGCCAGTTATCGCATGATTTGTCATTTGTGCCAAGCCCAACAAAAAATTCTCAAATACTTGCGTAACTACAGGAAATCCTACCACTGTCACCTTACTAAAAAATCCCCTCGTTATAGTGATGGAGGAGGTCCACCACAAGGGAGGCTTCCCTGGTGACCTCAAGAGATAAAAGTCGCAAGTATTGTAGCCAAGTCTACCACCCCGTCTTTTGATCACCTAAGATTGGTCTATGTCTATGAAATGGATGAGGTATGGAGCTCGTATGGGTACCTGCCTAGAACGAGGACAATTATAGCATATATATGATGATTTCCAACTACAAGTACGCAAGAAATACCTCTTTAAGACACTAGAAAGCAATATTTATTATGGCTGTTATGAAATTGCAGCAGTACGAGAGTTTATAACAGAAAATGCAAGTTTGTAACAGCAGCAAAAATTCCACTTCAGAATTGCAACAATTTATCAAGAAAATTTAGCATTTACTCAATAGAACTTTGTCCAATCATTAGATGCAATTTCTGATATGTTAAGCCACTATAGAGCAATGTATGTAGAAAATTAGAGAATGTTAGTATGGTTGTAGCAAACTTTTGCAACAGCAGCAAGCAAATTAGTAAATTAGTTCAAGTTAGAGTTACCAAGGTTAGTAAAAGGCTTGAGAGAATGAAAATTGAGAGTTCGTTGATCACTTTTCACCACAAGAGAGCTTTTGATATTAGTGCCTTAGGGCTATGGAGTCTTTTACAACAGCAATACAATATGTTTGGAGATTGATAATGGAAAGATCTAAGAGATAGGGTTTGAAATCTAAGGTGCTAGCACTTTAGAACCTTAGATTTCAAGCCTTAAAGAGAAGGGTTTCTAGTGTTTATGCAGTTGCAGGCAGTTGCAGCAGCTGCAACAGCAGTTGCAGTTTACAAAATTTCGTCAAACTGAGAGTTTATGCACAAGAGGAGGTGCGCTAGGTTTAGGAGAATCTTCCTAAGCTCTTAACTTCTTCAACGAGTTCTTTTGTGCTGTGAAGATGCCTTATTCCAGGTTCGCTCTGATACCATGTTGATTTTTCTACTTAAGCAGTTAACTAGATTAGAGTTCTCTTACTTATTAAACCATTAGCACAATAACTGCATATAAAGGATCACTGAAAGAATAACACTCACAGCATGCACAAGATTTATCCTAGGAAAACCCCCTAAGGGGAAAAACCCAACAAACTTCCTCAATATAGATTCACCAACCAAGAACAATGTTTCTCTCCAGAGAACTAACAAAGCAGAAGATCCTCCTCTAACCCTTGACTAGGGAAGAGTAGCGCACCACTTAACCAAGATATATCCAAGAGATAGACCAAGAACCTTCACAACGACACCTCCTAGCGACAGTAGCTTCTCCCTTCTAGACTTGCGCACTTCTTCTGTAGCCATAGAACTTGTGTTGTGTGTGTGTCCAAATGAGGCGCTAGCCTCTCTTATACATAGTAGTTGGCCAGCCTAAAATTAGGTCTGGGCCGACCTATCACTTTATCTTTATATTTTTTTCATTTTACTTGACAAGGCACAATAGAGCCGACTTTTACAAAGGCACAATAGGGTCGTTATAATATAATAATATTCTTTAGGGTTTGTCGTGGTCAAATACAATAAGGATATCTTCTGAAGCTACTCAATCTTCAACAGCTAGACTGCAAGCACTTTTGGGCTCTAGCAGCCTTTTCTCCCTTCTTAATTTCTTAAAAGCAAATTATAAACAATAGTCTAGAATCAAACTCCTAAAGTGCTAGCACTTTAGGGCTTTAGGAGTTTAACCTAGGTAGGATTTCCTTCACAAATTATGGATGAAATTAACCTTGTGAGAGGAGGAAGCATGTGTGCTCCTCTCTTAGGGTTTTACCAAGCAAAGATCTTCAATATGAACAAGTAAATTTTACCATAAACATTCAAGAACATGAAATTAGATTGCAGAAATTTACTTACTTCAACAAGATATGACAAGAAGAAACCCTAATTGCAGAAAAATCAAAAATTCAGCAAAGAGACTTCCACACTTGTCCTCCACAAGATAGTGCATGAGCAAAAGAGCCAATAACCCCCAAGATAGCGAAAATTTCAGACCTCTCTCTCACAAAGGTGAGGAAAGATGTGATGATTAAATGAAATGTCAAGGAAGTGTAATTATATGATCCTCCTTGACCTGTTTGTCCACTTAAATTGTCAACATAAAAAATAAAAGAGGGTCGACCCCGGCAAATTATCCTTTTAATTTGCAAAATTCAAATTTAAATCAAAATATATCCCTAGAAGGGTGGCGTCATGCCCCTTTAGGGTAACATTGAGCTCTAGGACGTGACGTCAAGGCTCGAAATGTGGAACGATGGGCCTCCAAAGGCCATGTGCCACTCTCCCATATACAAAGGTCAAATCCAAATGCATCCTCCCATCAAATCGACTGATGAACCATCAAACCCTAGCCCATAGGTGACGTCAAGGGCTAGAAATGGAAAGGCACCCCCTACACCCTTGGACCAAGTTTCAGCTCAGTCGAACGAACTTAGCTAGGTGTTTGTCCACCCGAAGTGTCAGTCAGTTAAAACAGCAATTTTTATTGCTAAGTCAAAATGTAATTTTTGTAATTTTTGAGTTAATGGGGTAATATAATGGTGGAAAAGAGCAAGAGGGGTGATTCCTAACCTACCCAACCCACCTCCTAACCTTTTCTCACCCGCTAACACTTTACCTCACTCAAACCAACACGCCCCTAGGGGGATTTGTGCCCCACCTCATGAGGAAACCTTTGAAAAGTCATTTTATTGATGTGTGGGCCCCTCCCATGAATGGTGTGCCCTTCCTAGCCTACCACCTCATCCTTACATGGTCCCCACTTGCCAACTCATTCATCCACATCACCAATCCTCACCCAAACCCTAAGTGGTGCACCCCCCTCCTTGAGATTCTCTCCCTTGCTTGGTTTTTGACACTTGGATCTCATCCAAGAGAGGTGAATTTGCCTCTCCTCACTCATTCACTCACCAATCTTTGAGCTAGTGTTACTCTACTGAAATTTCTCCCCATCTCTCTTGCTCTTTGCCTCTTGCTTCCATCCCATTTGCTCTTGAGAGTCTTGGAACAACTTGTTGCTGCAACACTTTTCCATTTGGATTAATAAAGCTTTGGAGGATTTTGAATCACCAAGAGTATTCTGGTTGCATTCTTTCATATGAGGTGATATTGTGGTGTTTGAGTTTATTGTGTAGTGTTGAGTAGATCTCTAGTAAAGTAGTTTACTTGGGTAGATTAGCAAAGAGTATTCTTGTTGATTTATATATGTTGGATAGCTAGTTGTTTGAAGTATTTCAGATTGTTAGTTTATCTATACATATTATCTACTTCCATGCTTCACGATTTGTTTTGAGTTTTGCAGGTTTACCTCAAGGGATTGTTGGGAAAGCCTCAAGAAGAAGTCTTCCCTCAAAGCCTTCTCAAACTCCTACCCTTACTTAGTCCTATTTTCTGCACACATTCCATTTATATTTCAGTTTGATAACCATCTTAGATAGGTCATAGAATTTCAATTTCACTTGGAGATTTTTATGTGAAAATTCTTTGTTGTGTTGTGCAACATTTCCAGCAAGCATTTGCTTGCTGGTTTTTGTAGATTCTTACCAGGAACAAGGGGATATGTTGCCCAAATTCACTCTCACAACACCCCCAAAGAGCCTCCACTAGTTGGGTAACGAATCTCTTCTTCTATCTCTTCATTTCTAGCATTGTAGCAAGCCCCCGGGAAGTTCCCTTGAGGCTTTGCATTCTCTTGTTGTATTTCAGCCATTGTATTTTAATTTTGCAAGTTAGTTAGTTGCCTACACCTTGGGAGAGTGATTAGCTCAGCCAACCCCCCAAAATCGTTGGGCTAGGACATAGATTTATTTCAGCATTATTTATTTCTTGCCCCACTTGTCATTAGGACAAGGTTGTGTGACTAGTTTATTCTAATAATCATTGTTAGTTTTTTTTTACCAACCCTCTTTGGCACAACATTGGTAGGCTTGCCTCCACCTTGTGTCATTGTGAGTGGTTTGCAAGTATATTTCAGTTTTGCTCAATAACTTGCCTACACTTTGGGAGAGACTTGTAATCTTTTGTAACTAAACTCCCTTAAACGTAGTTGACCCCTTGCCCAACCTTTAGGCACTAGTCATAGTTGACTTAGGGAAGGGTTTGCTTAACATAAGTAGTCTTGCACTTTGCATTTGTTGCCTTAGCATCATAGGTTAGTTTTCCCCTAAACCTTTAACAAATTAAAACCAACTCCTAGAACATAAACGTTAAATCACATCTAGTAACTAGGGTCTACCCCCCTTGGCTTCCCGAAGAGTAAGCTTAGAAGGAAGAGGTTCCAGTCAAGGTGACAGTGTGGACTATGAACCTAAGCATTGTGTCTCCAAGGACACTAAGTGAGTTGGACTTTGCTCACGTTTGCAAGTGTGTATTAGGACGGCAACAGACATATCCAAATGTCACATTTGGATGGGTGAGCATGAAGGATGTAGCAGAGGCACATATTCTAGCATTTGAAGTTCCATCAGCAAAATGGAAGATATCTTTTAGTTGAGAAGGGGTATGAGATGCTGCATCAAATGAAGTTATATATTCTTCAGACTCTGACATATACACAGCAGTCTAGAATTGAAAGGTGCGTAGAAAGAATGCAAGAGTTTAGATATGCAGGAGTATTTGACTACATGGCTTAAGAGCAATTTGCTTTCATCCGAAGCATGGGGCATAACAAAGGCTGGGAGGAAGAGGCACCAGAACCTTGACCAAAAGAGTAAAAGATTGAAGGATTTTTGCATTTAGCAATTTTGAAGCAAGTTTGAAAACTATGCTTTCGGCAGCTAAAACCATTTCAAAGAGGCAATGTTAGCTGCCGAAAGCAGAGTAAAAGATTGAAGGATTTTTGCATTTAGCAATTTTGAAGCAAGTTTGAAAACTGTGCTTTCGGCAGCTAAAACCATTTCAAAGAGGCAATCGCTTTCGACAGCTAACCCTACTATGTTTCAAATCTATAAGCCATCGAAAGCACAGGCTGTTGAAATTACTAAGACAACTGAGAGGGGGGGGTGAATTAGTGGTTATTGTGCTTAAACAATTTTAAGTCTATTAAAACATTCTTAATCTTTCTTCAAATGATCATCAATATTATACAACATATGGACAACATAAATAATGAGCATCAGTCACACATAAGATATACACAGAGACAGATTTTCACAAGGAAACCCATAAAGGGAGAAAACCTCTTCTTCTTTGAAATGATAAGCAGTCTTTTAAGTTCTGTACATCATCTATAATAGAGCACCAACTCTATGGTTTCTCTAGCACCCACTAGAAGGAAGCACCAACTCCCTGAGTGTTCCAGCACCGACTGGATGGAAGCACCTACTTCCACTTATACAAGCACCAACTTGTTTGAGAGCACCAACTCTCTGGTTTCTCTAGCACCCACTAGAAGGAAGCACCAACTCCCTGAGTGTTCCAGCACCAACTGGATAGAAGCACCAACTTCCAGTTACACAAGCTCCAACCTGTATAACAGAGAACACTTGTTCTCCCTTGCACCACCCGACCACCCTGGTTTCTCTGGTTGCAACCAGATGGAAGCTACAACTCCCTGTGTTCAAGCACCCACTTGAACCTCTGAGGACAACAGTCCTCCCTAGCACCTCCCAACCACCCTAAAATATAAAACTTTGCTTTCTGTGAATTTATTACAGTGATTCAATAGTTTTCATTTGCTTACCAGGCTTATCACTGTTCAGCTATGCCGCTCTGCTCTGCCTGCATCAGTGTCTCCCTTCTTGCATCCTCTTCATCTTTCTGATCTTATCCCCTGTCTCAGCATGCACACCTTGGATTTATCTTCTTCTCACAGATATGCATCTTTGATATGTGCACTTTCTGCTCTCTTCCACTATTTTGTTATATTCAGCTTCTGTTCCTCATCTCTGTGTTTTCTTTCCACTGCGCATACTGTAATTTTACCTTTCTATGGTTCAATTCATTTTTCACTCAGCACAGCCACACGCGCACAGTCACAGTGTATATCTTTTATCCACTTCCTCTTGGGTTATACCTCGAATCTTCTTGGGAAAAAACGCCTCAGCAACTGAATCGCCAACCGTCCAAGAACCATGATTCGTTTATGCTAATTGAATCGTAACTGAACAGTTAATCATAAAGATCAACAATAGCCCTTCGATCAGATGCTCAAATAACCAACACCGTTGGATTAAATCCGCAAGGTCTTGCGTTTATTTCACCATTTCGCATTTTGGCATTTCGGCATTCCTGTGGTGAAGAGTCCGACTCTTCATGTTACGATCACCGAAAAGGAGTTTAGCTTGGTGCTAGCTCCTCCCTCTCACATGACCAATGAGGGTGACCACAGCCTACACCAAAAGGTGTTTTTCGCATTTCGGCATTTCGACATTCCTGTGGTGAAGTGTTTCGACACTCCAACTCCCGGTATCCGAAACCTACACCAAAAGGTGTTTTTCGCATTTCGACATTCCTATGGTGAAGTGTTTCGACACTCCAACTCCCGCTATCTGAAACTCCAAAATGGAGTCAGATCAACGGTTCGGTATTTCGACGTTTCGCATTTCGGTGTTTCGGCATTTCTGTGATAAAGTGTTTCGACACTTCCAACTCTCGGTATCCGAAACTCCGAAAAGGAGTCAGATCAACGGTCCGGTATTTCGGCGTTTCGGCATTTCTGTGATGAAGTGTTTCGACACTTCCAACTCCCGGTATCCGAAACTCCGAAATTGAGTCAAATCAACGGTCTAGTATTTCGACGTTTCGCATTTTGGCATTTCGGCGTTTCGCATTTCGGCATTTCTGTGATGAAGTGTTTCGACACTTCCAACTCCCGGTATCCGAAACTCCGAAATAGAGTTTAGCTTCTGATACCCGAAATGGAGTTTAGCTTCTGATCTTGCCATGCGATCATCGTTGTGTTGTTGGTCATGATCTTTGCCATCAATGACAAACACGCATACTCTGCCTCTGTCTGAAAACATGCCAACACAGACACAGGCAGAATGTCAATATTTTTGCTAAGACTGAATGTTTTTGCTGCTAAATCATCTCAGCAAGGTTCTAAATGAATTATAAAATTAAAAGGGATAGAGATCACTCTCTCTTTTAAGTTTTGAAGCCAGTACAAAGGAGACAAGGGTTGAAAAGCTTTTTCTATTTTTAGTTAAAGATATGCCCATGTGTCATAACAAAATCTGGAGTAGCCTTGTCATCATTCAGAAGACTTATGCAGTTATCGAAGACTTCAGATTTAGATAATGATTTGATTCCTTTTATATAGGATCTATTCCTATTGTTTTGTAACTAGTTTGATATTACTATTTTTAGTATAATTCAATCCTCTTTTATAGGATCTGTAGGATCTGAGTTCTTGATGTAAAGACCATAAAGTCTATTGTTTTGAAGGACTAGGGAGGGATTTCAATCCTGGAGGCTGAGGTTCCATTTTGAGTTCTACTATATTGCTACTGTAATAGAGACCTATTCTTAAATATATCCAGGCTTACAAGCTTCTTTCATTGATGTTATCAGATCTCTTCTTTGTTATTTGTTTATGCTTGTGAGTGAATGCTATTCTCTGTCTATGCTTATGAGTGAATGCTATCCTCTAGATCTCATGAAGGCTACCTCCTCCTCAAAGGTAACATCTCTGCTCACCTCAATCTGTCTTTGACTAGGGATGTAGATCTGGTATGCCTTCGAAGACTCATTGTACCCCACAAATGTACCCTTTCTTCCTGAAGGGTCTAGCTTGGTCCTTTTCTCTTTGGGTATATGAATGTATACTAGACACCCAAATATCCTGAAGTGTCCAACCTCAGGCTTCATGCCAGTGAAGGCCTCCTCGGGAGTCGTGTTCCTCAAAGACTTTTGTTATGAACATACACTACAATCATGGATGCCTATGCGCACAAAAATATAGGTAAATGTTAATCATGAATCATCGTCTGACTGTCTCAACAATAGATGGGCTCAAAAGTTGGCTACAGGTAGTCTATCATTAATTTTCCCAGAATCAGGTCCTTGTAGAGAACCCCTTTCATCCCTTTTACACTATCATTGACGGCAAAAACAATGTTATCCATTGTGACTCCTTGTTTGTCATCTTTTGTGCTCCAGGTAGTCACTAAAATATTTCCAGATGATGTGATTCATGCCTGCTCATCCCATAATAGTGACTTGAACACAAGACTCACCTTTCCTCAAACCCAATGTAGCACCAATCCCCCAAACTCTGATTCGAAAAAGGCTTAAACAAGTGATTTGGGTTTCCAACACAATTGGTGGGTGACACCGTCAATCTAGTGTGATCGATGTAATTTGGGGTCTATGTCTTTTCTATACAAATATGCCCAACGAATTTTGGTTTCCAAGATGCCACAAGAGTTGTTGCTTTGTAGCTTTATGGAGTTCCTTCACTAACGAAATGATGTTATTCAACATTCTCTTCATTTACAACAGCCTTTTGATTTGTGACATGTCATTACTTCTTGGAGCACTTTATTTAAGATAATGAGGGTTTCTTCATACTGTACTCAGTACTCTTGATCAAAATTTGCACACATCTCAAAGATAAATGTCGGTTGTCTGTAGAAGTCTATCAGTGCTTCCACTACAACTTCTTGTTGTTGGTATGATGCACCATACTCTCCTTGTGCAAGCCTAAGTATGACGCATGTGACGAAAGCTTCCAGGTGTAGCTTCAAGTTTCAACATGGCGTCGCCTCTACAACAACAGTAATATTGCTTCTCCAGAGACTCGTAAAAAAGAAGTTATCTTGGCCCGAGATAACTGCCCGATCACGACATTGTCGACTTTCCACACAACAACAACAATTTCACTTTTCAGAAACCCGTAGCAAAGGCATTAACTCTGGCCCGAGATAGCTACTCATTGAGCGATCACTATTGTTTTTCTTCGATATTTTTTGTATGGATATATTATTTTTCATCTACAGGCAATCACAGGTCAAACGAATATGCAGGAGGCATAATTTGATGGACACTTCTCTGAATGCAATCCATAGGTATCCCTAAAAGCGCAAGTGTCTTATCCCAAACGGAGACATTTATCACTATCGGCAGCTTGTGCAAAAACTTTGTTTGGCTTGCAATTCAAACTATAATATATACATCATGTTCACTGTCCTTTTCGTCGTATCTCTCTTGCAGTGGCACAAAACAATATCTTTCGTTGTAACTGGGTACAGCTCCCCTCACAATATTTGTGTTGACGATCCTCGAATGATCAACAATCACTTGGACTATTGCTTTTGTAGTAAGTTTGCTCGGAGATCGGAAGATATTGCACTCATCCACTCCGATCAGCCCGTCAATGGAGATTCCAGAGAGATCATCAGCAGTTACCTTCGTACCGAAGGCGAGTTTCAAATCGAGTTTAGCCATGCAGGGAAATCCATATAAAAGCATTGCCTGCCGCATTTTACTGCACAACCAGCTGCCCTTTAGCAGGCATGGATTGTCCCATTTTCCTAGGCCTTCCCGTGAGGGAGACAGCCTAGTCCCGCTCAGATACCATGTTGGTTTTCTTCATATGAGATATGATGGATATTCGATATATTATTACAATGATGAGTGTTCCATATATAGGAAACATAAGGTGACCATCCATGAAAGGATGCATCCCTTGAATAATCAATAACTATTTATTATTATCATTTACTTATTATATACTATATTTAATAATCAATAATTATATTATTAATTATTATCTTTAGAGAATGTCTTCTCGATGTTGTCCAAACATCAACAATTGCAAGGGTGGCAAAGCCACTCACATGCAAGGTGTGGGCAAAAATATTACAACTAATTTACAAATTGCAAAATAGAGAAATAAAATGGAGAATACAAGCCCAAGAGACTCTCTTGGGTTGCTTACAATGACTTAGAAAGTAAAAGGAAAGGGTTTGGCACCACAACTTTTGGATGCTTCATCGAGTTCCTTGTGGCCAAAATTGGGCAGCACCTCCATTTAGACTAGCGAAAACCTACACAAAACAGCAAGTAAACTTTAAAGTGTGCTGGAAAATGTTAAAAATCACTCAAAACTGGGCAGCACCTCCATTTAGACTGGCGAAAACCTACACAAAACAGCGAGTAAAGTGTGCTGGAAAATGCTAAGAATCACTCAAAACAAGTTAGTTTTTTGTTAGTACATAAAACAAAAAAAATTATGTTAAAAATCTGAAATTAGAAATTGATTAGATTGTAAGATTTAGAGGAGAATATGTGCAGAAAATAAATAGGAAAGTTCTGGGAATTATATCATAAATTTAAGTGAAGCCTTTGGAGTCCACTCCTCCAAGCTTTTGGCAACCTGCAAACTTGTAAATCCTTGCTACATAATGAGGCAAGAAGGTAAGATCTTCAAAATGATCTACAAAATACTTTGCAAACACAAAGAAAAGCAACTCACAAAGACCTATGATAATACTATCATAAATCTATCCCCAGCAAAATACTTTGCTTAGGGTCTTCAAGTAAAACAATGTAAGCAAGAGATTATACAAAAAGCAACAATATTACCTCAATCCAAACACCATACAACAGCACCAAGAGTACACCAAGAGAACACCAAATTTGCAACAAGATTACATGAGAGAATTGGGGAGAGAGCAAGAGAGAGTGAGGAGAAATTTGGGCAACATAGAGTTACAATGAAACTTGATCCAAAAATGAGAAGAGGTGGCCTTCTTTTAAGAGAGAGAACAAAGAGAGACCCTCCTTGCATGTCTTACAAGTGGCATTCACAAAAGCGGGGGGGTCCACTCAAGGGAGGCACACTAAGGGAGAGAGGGGTGCACCATGAGGAAGGGATTCAAGTATTTATGGGGTGAGAACCCCATCTCCCTTGTTTAAACCTTTCACCAAGCTCTAAGGGGGGCGCCCAAGGTGTGGGGCCCCTCTCCAACCTTTAATTTTACATTTTCCCAAAGTCCATGAAGAGGGGGGCGCCCCTCTCTCTAGGGAAACACATGAAGTGGTTTATACTTTGACTTGGTGGGGTTCTTTCTATGTGGATTACCACTTTCCAACTTAGGAAATACATTAGGAAACATTTCCTCCTCCCCCTCTTTCATGACTTTAGACTCTGTTATCCCCGATATCTAGGGATAACTAGGAGATCATGTCTCGAGGCCCACATGGTCCTAGACATGGAGTACCGAGAGCAGGAGCAACTTGAGCATGGTCCTGGAGGACCCATCTTCTTCTTCTCAGCCAGACTTGTCCCGCC